>JBBPBX010041239.1:0-13442 GCA_038048925.1 Garcialebias charrua
TGTAAAAAAAGTACAATTTTGTTTTAGAAATATGTACAAGTTTGTAATGTTAATGTTTTATAATATGTAAATATGTCATCTCAGACTGAGGAACTCTTTCGTCGCTCGTAAGTCGGGGATCACCTGTACTTTACAGTGGGTTGTGGTGAACCCTGTAAAAAAAGTACAATTTTGTTTTAGAAATATGTACAAGTTTGTAATGTTAATGTTTTATAATATGTAAATATGTCATCTCAGAAGTCTTTCATCGCTCATAAGTCAGGGATCACCTGTACTTTACATTGGGTTGTGATTAACCCTGCAGAAAAAGTAAAATTTTGTTTTAGAAATATGTACAAGTTTGTAATGTTAATGTTTTATAAAATGTAAATATGTCATCTCAGACTGAGGAACTCTTTCGTCGCTCGTAAGTCGGGGATCCCCTGTACTTTACATTAGGTTGTGATTAACCCTGCAGAAAAAGTAAAATTTTGTTTTAGAAATATGTATATAATGTTAATATGTTTTATAATAATGTAAATATGTCAACAGAATTTAAGTTTTTATTTTATTTTATTTGAAACATTTAAGTTTTATTTTATTTTAAACATTTGAAGATTTGTTAGTGAATATAAATAAAGTATGTGCCTAATTTGTTTAATAAAATCAGTTCAAAAAACTGTTCTCCTAATGCAGTGTCCTGTCACATTTGTGTGTTTTATGTTAATTTTATGTTAAGTAGGCGGAGTTTAAATGTCCCTTTAAAGACCCCATAATGCATGTTTGTCCTCCTGTCACATTTGTGTGTTTTATGTTAATTTTATGTTAAGTAGGCGGAGTTTAAATGTCCCTTTAAAGACCCCATAATGCATGTTTGTCCTCATAAACCACATTTTTTGACGTCCTTGTAAACCACACTGGAGTCTGGGTGGTAAAACGTGCTGTGAAGCTCCTATCGGAAAGCTAAAGTGACCCAAATTTTTTTCAAAATTTTTAGAGTGCTCTGAGCTTGGTCCCAGGTCGCTAGGACCTCGGGAAGGGGTAGACCCCGTATTACACCTTCGGGCGGGTTTGGCGAAAAAGTCCGGCTAAACCACATTGACAAACCTGTGTGTGTGTGTGTGTGTGTGTGTGTGTGTGTGTGTGTGTGTGTGTATATATGGGGGGGGGGGGTCAAACCATCTTTCTGTTCTAAATATGAAGGTAAACAGGTCAATTTAGTTTGAGATGGATCTCCAATCCAAAATAATTCTGGTTGTACTGGACTGGCTCCATGCCACTCACTCTGTTTCTCTTTGCTCTAATTTGTCAGAAAAATGAAATAAATTTGGCATAAATGGGATAAAAAACAAAACTTTTTTTTTGTCCTGCTAACTTTCGACAAGGACAGATGCTGTACCACTTCTGCCTCCCTTCTGCTTGAAATTTGTCCTGTTATTCCTATTGGAGCCTCTCTAGGGGAGTGGTGGCGCAGAGGTTAAGAAGGTGAGCTTGTGATCGGAAGGTCGCCGGTTCAAGCCCCGGTACCGACAACATCAAAGATGTGGGTGGGATAAGTGAAGCGGTCACACTTGTCTCCACCCTCATCTGCCCCACTCTGGGCCCTTGAGCAAGGCCCTTAACCCCCACCATCTGCTCCCCCGGGAACCCTAGATATCAGCTCTCTGCTCCACACAGAGGGCTGTGGTTGCTCGGTGGTCTGTGGTTGTGTCAGGAAGGGCATCCGGCGTAAAAACAACTGCCAAATCTTTCATGCGACCAGTTCGCTGTGGCGACCCCTAACGCAGGGAATAAAGCCGAAAGAAAGAAAAAAAAATTCCTATTGGAGCCTCTCACTACATAACCTCTGAACTGCAAATTATCATGGATCTGGTCAGCTGGTCTCTGAATGTAATTAACACAATTTTCTCAACAATAAGACAGGGTGAAGGAGAATGCTCTTGTCCTGATGAGACACTTGCTGCTGGATATACAATGGATTCCTGGGCTCAGTGGAAGATCATGTGTCTGTCAGTACTGTTGGCCATGGATGTTGAAGACAGGTACATAATTGGATTTATGATAACAGGATTTCTGTATTTTGTGTTAGTGGTTACCTGTTTTATTGACAAATGTGGAAAATGATGGCAGCCATTCTGGTATTGGTAAGGCAGCCTGACTTGTATGAAGTAATGTACCGAGCAATAAGCATGCAGACTCAGACACTGTGTGAACTGAACCGTAAGCTGGATGCAATTTTTGAGAATCACAGGCTACTTGTAACTCCTGGAACTCACTGACAGAAAGGAAACAGCCTTGGAGAAGGCTACAAGCTCGGCCTGGTGGTGTGACCCCAAAGGTGTCTGTTTGGAATCGTCACTGAAGACGTACAAGCAGAACTTTGAAAGGCAGACATGATATCAAGCAGAGTCTACCTGACCCAAAATAATTATTGTTATCTAATCTGGCTTCACCTACAGGCCATGAATTGGCTAGCTATCACAATCTCCTCTTGGTTGTTTTTGTGAATGAGAATCTCTGCACCCCCAACCCTTGCTCCCCTCCCGAGGACATCTGTGGACCTATCAGAGTGGAGCTAGTGGATAGGCACTGTACCATCCATTATCAGGACTGTGTAACTTTTGGAAGTGTCCTTGGACAAACGTAATGCCCTTATCGGCCCTATGCATAAATGTATTGTGATGTCATCAATATGTCCTACTTGCTAGGCCCTAGACCATTAAGTAGGACAATAGGATAGCAGCTAGGGTCTTTTATTTTGCAACCTTCACAATGTGTCCTGTAAGACACAATGTGATATTTTTTAATACCTCTTCTCCCTTTATGTTTCTTCTTTCTTATCTTTAAAATGGACTGCACCTCCTGAGGCCGGCGACCTCAGTCACTTCCATTTTTCCCATGTCCATTGTTGTTATGTTCTCTTAGATGGCTGTAACTGAAATGTAATTTTGTTGTGCTCTGGTAAAATGACAAAAAAAGCTGATTCTGAAAAGTCCCAAATATAAAGTTGATGCAATGAATCCATCTGGGATTCTTAGATTCTCAGTTTGAATTGAAGAAATACAACTCTTCAAATATGAAGGAAAATGTCTTTCAGTAACAAGAAAACAAGGCCCGTCTCATATCATTCCAGAGACTCATCACCTGAAAGAGCTCCCTACTGCTCTCTTTTTCACCTCTCCTGAGCTCTGCTTAAAAAAAACTGTAATCATTTTCATTCCCCTTGTTACCAGGGCAAATTACCATCTCTCCAGCCTCTCATTCACCAAATCCTTACTATTGGATGTCAGTGAGGAAATCTAGAAAACACATGCCACCCTCCTAAAATATACATAAAAAATGCTAACACTTTACCAACAACAAACCTTGATTTGGAGCAGAAAAGCATTTTTTTTAACTATTTTTCCTGTATGCTAGCAAAGCTACAACACCAATCTATCATTTGACGTCTGGTACCAAAGACTTTTCTCAGGGACTTAGAGGTCCAGACATTTCTTTCCACATCCAGCTCTTCTGCAAAGACTCCAAGGTGTTCACAGACCAGCTGATAGTCTCTTCACATGTCCCAGGACCGTTTGGGGTGGAGCAAAAAGGAAAGGGATGGAGGCAGCACCGCTATAACACCAGTATAGCCATATAGGTGTTATAGCCGTGCCAAATAGTCCTAGCGCGGAGATCGTAGCACGTAGAGACACCGTTGACATGTCCACACGTTCGTCTCAGTCCCCTCTACAATTTGGGTTGGGTCACGCGCGCTTCGCTCCCATGTAGGAATTGGGTAAACGTACCTGCAATATAAAAACAGACACCAGGTGGCGCATGTCGGAGGGACATGGACTGACACCAGATGGCCACCAAGGCTGATACATGGACCGTGCCCCTCCGGTGTCAGTTGGTACCCCTCATTGAAATGCATTGTCCTTGCCCCTCTGGTAACAGTCCATTTCCCCAGGCCTGGTGTACTGGCGTGTCCCTACAGTGTCAGTTGGTGCCCCTCATATAAGTGCATTGTCTATGCCCCTCTGATACCCGTTTGTGCCCTTGCACATCCCTTAGAAGGGACGCATAATGATACCAAAGGAGCACGGGTAGGGGGTCTCTGACATGGATGTATTGGTCGTGCCCCTCTGGTGCCATTCTGTACCTCTGTAGACCCCCAGGATGGGGGTCCTAGGTCCCAGAGGGTGCTACCCAGGTATGGTGTACCTTCCCTGGACATGGAGTGGTGGCAAGTGGGTTGGAAGATAAGAACCAGGACATCTGGAGGACAGGGGAACATGGCAAGGGTCATGTCCAGTCATGGCGCACCTTCCCTGGGTACAGAGTGGTGGTAGGTAGGTTGGAAGTTAAGATCCTGGATGTCTGGAGGACAAGAGGACATGGTAGGAATGTTGTCCAGGCATGGTGCACCTTTCCTAGGCATGGGGAGTTGATAGGGGTTGGTTAGATAGAAAACTGATGCAAAGTATTGAGCGTGCCCCCTATGTACCATTTGGTACCTTCTCTAAGGGTTGGTAGGGGCATATATTGGGACCAAGGGGGCACGACTAGCATTTTGCATGGGTTTTCATGCAAAGTATTGAGCGCGCTCCTACGTACCATTTAGTACCCCCTCTAAGGGTTGGGAGGGTCACGGATTGGGACCAAGGAAGCATGGCCAGCATTTTGCATGGAACCTAATAAAAAGTATTGACCGTGTCCCCTTGGTACGATTTGGTACCCCCTCTAAGGGTTGGTAGGAGCATAGATTGGGATCAAGGGGGCATAGCCAATATTTTGCATGGGTTTTCATGCAAAGTATTGACCGTACCCTCTTGGTACCATTTGGTACCCTCTATAAGGTTTGGGTTTTATGGATTGGGACCAAGGGGGCATGGCCAGCATTTTGCATTGGTTTCCATGCAAAGTATTGAGTGTGCCCCCTTGGTACTATTTGGTAACCCTATAAGGGTTGGGATGGTCATGGATCGGTACCAAGGGGGCACAGCCAACATTTTGCATGGGTTTTCATGTAAAGTATTGAGTATACCCCCTTGGTACCATTTAGTGCCCCCTCTAAGTGTTGGTAGGGGCATAGATTGGGACCAAGGAGGCACGGCCAATATTTTGCATGGGTTTTTATGCAAATTATTGATCGTGCTCCTATGGTACCATTCCGTGTCCCCTATAAGGGAAGTACATGGGCACGGATGGGTACCAGAGGGGCATAGGCAATGCATACCCTAATGCAAAGTATTGACCGTGCTCCTATGGTACCGTTTCGTGCCCCCATAAGGGAAGCGCTTGGGCACGGATAGGTACCAGAGGGGCACAAACAATGCATGTCCATGTACCCCAATGCAAATATTGACTGTGCCCCTATGGTACCATTTGGTGCCCTCTATAAGGGTTGAGATGGGCATGGATTGGGACCAAGGGGGTATGGCCAGCATTTTGCATTGGTTTCCATACAAAGTATTGAGCGTGCCCCCTTGGTACCATTTGGTGACCCTATAAGGATTAGGATGGTCATGGATCGGCACCAAGGGTGCACTGCCAAGATTTTGCATGGGTTTTCATGTAAAGTATTGAGTATGGCCCTTGGTACTATTTGGTGCCCCCTCTAAGGGTTGGTAGTGGCATAGATTGGGACCAAGGGAGCACGGCCAATATTTTGCATGGGTTTTTATGCAAATTATTGACCATGCTCCTATGGTACCATTTCGTACCCCCTATAAGAGAAGTACATGGGCACGGATAGGTACCAGAGGGACATGGGCAATGCATGTCCATGTCCCCCAATGCAAAGTATTGACCGTGCCCCTATGGTACCATTCCGTGCCGGCATAAGACAGGAACAAGTACCATGAGGTCACAGTCAATACTTTGCATTGGTTTCATGACCCTGCTCCTTTAGTACCACCTCGTGTCCCTACACCAAAAAGTCACAATCAACTACTTTCCCCATGTAACTAGGCCAAAGTTCAAGTCAATTAAGGCCTGTTTTTGATCATATCTCGGCTTACGGGACAAGTACAGACTTGAGACCAACGTTGTCAGAAAGATGGGATAAGGCCCGACACTTGGGTGTGTGTTTCATGCATGTACACGCATGTTTAGTTTGCAAAAAATGCTAAATATGCTTAGAAATAGCAGTTTTAAGGCAAATGGTGGTGCCATGCCCCCTTAGTCCTAGTGTATACCCCTCTCAGGGGCCTAAATATGCTACGGCTGCTACGGCGGACCCAGGGGTCCGAGGTACATAGGACCAAGTCCCCCATGTTTGGCTTGAGCCAGAGAACAACATACTCAAAAATCATCATCCTGGTACTTTTTGAAAAAATAAATACCGCTTTTAAGCTATTAGCTCTAGCTATGAAGTAGCTGCAAAGCTGAAACTTTCAGGACACTTTTATATAAATGGTCTGACAGGACCCAAAAAGTTTAGGCCATCCAGCTTCAGCCTAACCCCATAAAATGGCCAACAAGCATGGGGTAACCTGCTAAAATGTATTGCCCGTGCTTGGTTAGTGTTGGTCTTTGCCCTTGTCAGGGGCCACAAATTGCTATGCCCCAGGGACCCCCGAAACACAAATATTACCATCAAAATAGATAAGCACACATAGTTTTACACCCCGAACCCAACCGTCTTAGTCCCGTTACTCAACGAGGTCTCAAAAAATATTTGGCCCCGTAGAGGCCCTAGGCCCCAGGCCCCTGGCTCTGACATATGTTAAAGAGGGCTCCAAGACGTGAAGATCCATGTAAGTTTAGTGGAAATCTGACTAATGGTTCAAAAAATATCAACCTTAGATTTTTAGGCCTTTACAGCTTTTGGGAGACCGCTAAGGAGGACTCAGGGACCTAAGGCGCACGGGACCAAGTCCTCACGTTCGGCTTGAGCCCGAGAACCACATACTCAAAAATCAGCCTCCTAGCACCTTTCTAAAAAATGAACTGGGATTGTCATCTGACTCTTGCAAACATTGTATCGAATTCCAATCCTTACCCCATCCGTGACCCCAGGTTGGAATCATGAAAAAACAGTTAAGAAAAAAATGACAAGATAGATGTGTTCCGTCCTCCCCCCAATGTTGACACTTCAAATCTGGGGTCCCTAAACGCTTTCGGCCCCGAGTTAGGAACTTAAACAATTTTGGCCCCAAAAAACAGCATTTTCTGAACATATTTTGTAAATTTGGACCCCTTCCTGTGTACGTACGTACACAAAACTTTCACACTCTTTTAGGACTTATTCTCCATGTACATGTGATTCAAATCTGGAGTCTTCAGGACTTCAAGGTCCTGAGTTATGAATTTTTTTCTGCAACACTATTTTTCACCAAAAATACACCTGACCGGCATTTGTGGGTCTGTTTTGGAGTCTTAGGGTACTTGTAGGAAGGCCAAATTTTCAGGGTAGATGCGGCCTATCCTGATCTACATCTGCAGTAAGTTTGGTCCAGTTCCTTACTTCCTTCAGGGAGATACGGGCTGTAGAATGTGTAAAAAAGGGGTGGGAATTGTCCACAGGCCTCCGCTTGTTCAAAAGTTAATTAAGGCACTTTAACTTTGACCTAGCACCACCAAATTGACAGGATCTCTTAAGCGCATCCTTTTCTACTGGTTTCTATAGTTATGTGGCTCTGGTCAATTCCTGTGGCCCGTGGCGGCTCGATGAACACAGACCTAAACGCAATGTAAGTCAATGGGCCTACAGCTCCAATTTCGCGGGTTAATTGTGGGGCCGAGGAAGGTGTCATCAAGACGAGCTTGGGTTCATTTTCTTCGACTTAAAAAGACATTTCCAACGGCATCAAGTTTGCCCAGATCAAAGGTTCCTATGCGAATCACGGGACCCAAACGCACTCCAAAGTATAAGGCCCGAGGTCACCTCATTGAAAGTACAGCTTGTGAACGCTAGTGCAGTTTTGTGACCCTTTTTTCCTGCAGACCTTAGGGTGCAATTTATGGGGTTATGGGGGTCCAGGAGTGAAAAGGTCAAGAAAGAGGGGGCTACTTTTCATGCTCTAAAGCTGTCCTTGGAGGCCAAACACAGTTTGCTGGAAATTAGCCTTTCTACACCCAGTTCCGGAGCCAAACGCACTCCCGTGACCCCCTAGTGCCGTTCTATGTACCAGAAACAGAAGGCCGCAAATGAGCCTGAGAGAGGCCTCAGGGGGTCTTGCGGACCATAGGAGTGGCCTAGGAAGGAACAGGTGGGCTTGTTGCGATCAAAACGATGGGCTGAACGTGACAACGTCCGAGTCACCCTCGTGAACCGTTCCCCTGCCCGGTGAGTGCCTGGAGAGTATCCCCTTGACCTTCAGCAGAACTTGCGTGCCGTATGGGCAATTTGGTATATCTCGGACACCTGACTACTTACGGACCCCAAAGTTGTATCAGAGGGTCACGACACATAGCTTCACGTGCACGTGACACGGAATGGTACCAGAGGGGCACGGTCAACTTTTGGCACGGTGTTACATAGAAATGCATTTTCTGTGGCCCTCTGGTACCGATCTGTTCTTCTTTGCTTCCATCTGGCCCAAGGGGTGTATTGGTGACCGTTCAAACCCCCAGACACCTAGAGACCCCAAATTTGGGTGATACGGTCACCACAATGAGGCAAACAAGTGAGTAAAATTTTGTGTGGATCAGAGAGGTCAAAAAATTTCACATCGACCAAGTCATTTAAGCTTGACATATGTCGTCTGGGGGATCACTTCGAGCGTAACGATACCTCCACTGCATCCGTACGACATTCCTATGCGAAATGGCAGCAAAGGTCATAGCAAAGGTCACGAGGGGTCTCTGTGCCTGTTTGGCACCCTTTTGACCTAGAGATCCCGAATTTGGGTAAGATGGTCACCACGCAGAGTCGAACAACTGTGTAAAATTTGGTGAGGTTCGGAGAGGTAAAAAAAATTCCATCAACCAAGACCTTTCAGCTTGACATATGTTGTCCGGAAGGTCACCTCGAGCGCAACGATACTTCATCTGGGCCTGTGCGACCTTCCTCTGGGAAGTAGTGACCAAAAAACTGCAAAGGGCATGCAAATGTCATGTAGTACAGTTTTTGACCACTAGGGGACGCTCTAGAGTCCCGAGGGGTGGGTTTTAGGGAGTTACTGGGGTTCATCCATCCATCCATTTTCGTCCGCTTATCCGGGGTCGGGTCGCGGGGGTAGCAACCTAAGTAGGGAGGCCCAGACTTCCCTCTCCCCAGCCACATGGAGCAGCTCCTCTGGGGGAATCCCAAGGCGTTCCCAGGCCAGCCGAGAAACATAGTCCCTCCAGCGTGTCCTGGGTCTTCCTCTGGGCCTCCTCCCGGTGGGACATGCCCGGAACACCTCACCAGGGAGGCGTCCAGGAGGCATCCTAACCAGATGCCCGAGCCACCTCAACTGGCTCCTCTCGATGTGGAGAAGCAGCGGCTCTACTCCGAGTCCCTCCCGGATGACTGAGCTTCTCACCCTATCTCTAAGGGAGAGTCCAGACACCCTGCGGAGAAAACTCATTTCAGCCGCTTGTATCCGAGATCTCGTTCTTTCGGTCACAACCCAAAGCTCATGACCATAGATGAGGGTGGGAACGTAGATCGATCGGTAAATTGAGAGCTTTGCCTTTCGACTCAGCTCTCTCTTCACCACGACAGACCGGTACAGCGCCCGCTTCACTGTGAGTTACGGGGGTTCCGAGGGTCAAAATGATGAAAAGTGGAGGGGTCACTTAAAAACCCCATTGGGATGGATTGGCTATGCCCTCCCGATGTCAGTCCATGCCTGTGGGAGGGTCCACAGACATCAAAGGCTGAAAGGTGAGAGGTCTCTGAAAATCCCTATAGGGATATATTGGCCGTGCCTCCCCGGTGTCGGTCCATGCACGTGGGAGGGTCCACATACATCAAAGGTCAGAAGGGGAGGGATCTTTGAAAATCCCCTTAGGGATGTATTGGCCTTGTCCCCCTTGTGTCGGTCCATGCCCATGGGCGGTCCTACAGACATCAAAGGGTGAAAGGGGAGGGGTCTCTGAAAATCCCCATAGGGATACATTGGCCGTGCCCCCTGGTGTTGGTCCATGCCAGGGGGGGGTCCACGCCAAGGGGGAGGGGGGTCCACGGTGGAGCGCCCACACCACCAAACATACAGTACCACCAAGGGGGCACGTCCAATACTAGTCTATTGACGGTGTCCCTCTGGTGACTAAATATGTCGAGATTTTCTGAGCACGGGAGCACCGCACTCAATTTTGGGCAACGGTCCTAACACGTCTATGGGCCGTGTACATCAAAATGAATGGACGTGCCCCCATATATCTTAGGATTCAAGAACTCAAGGTTATGAACTACCTGGACGACCTCCTAATTCTGGCTAGAAGCTGAATACAGGCCTAGTCACACTCCTACAGGGTGATTTCTCACCTTCAGTCTCTTGGTTTTGTCATAAACCTAAAAAAGAGTGACCTAACTCCATCACAGGTTACCGTATTTCTGGGAGTACAGATCGACACCGTCCGGTACAGGGCATGGCTATCAAAAGAACGAGTTTCCTCAATTTACCATTGCCTGAAAAAATTTAAACTGGATCAGCGGATCCCCATGAAAACATGACAACGCCTTTTAGGCCTCTTGGCGGCAGCCATAATCTGCGTGCCACGCGCATTGCTGAAAATGCGGGTCCTACAAGTATGGCTAAACCAACAGACATAACCCGCCCTGCCTGATCGAGCAGGAAAGGTTAGAATAGATTCAGAGTGCCTGAGGGCCCTGGAACCTTGGAGAGACTTGTCTGTCTTCAAGGAAGGGGTCTCGCTGAGTAGGGTGTCATCTCGTGTGGTCGTCATGACAGATGCCTCAAAAACAGGATGGGGGGCGATCTGCAGAAATCAGAACGCCCGTGGCCTTTGGAATGAAAAGGAAGCGAGATTACATATCAACTTCCTGGAATTGTTGGCCGTATTCCTGTCAGTAAAATACTTCTTTAACAAAGGTCTGATTGCAAGGTAGCATGTCCTGTGAAATCAGATAACAGGACCACAGTGTCCTTCATCAACAGGGAGGGAGGGACAAGGTCCCTGGCCCTCCTCGGACTGACGCAGAAGATGCTCACCTGGTATGCTCCAAGATTCTTGTCACTCAGGGCGACTCATGTTCCCGGTGAACTAAATTATGGAGCGGATGCCCTCTCGAGAGGGTCTCTCTTGGCGTCAGAATGGATCCTGAACCCACGGATTGTGGAACAGGTCTGGTCACGATTTGGGAGAGCCTCAATGAACTTGTTCAATTTGTAGAGCTAGCTCACAGTGTGACCTTTACTTCTCTTTGAAGGAAACAGATGCACCTTTGGGAACGGATGCTCTGGCCCATGATTGGCCAAGAAAGGGGTGCTGTACTATGCTTTTCCACCTGTACCTCTGATCGAGGTGACACTAGAACGTGTACGTCAGGGAGCCCTCTCCCTGATCCTGATAGCCCCCAGATTGTCGCAGAAACTGTGGTTCCCAGAGTTGATCTCAATGTTATCAGGGATACCATGGCAATTGCCTCCCCACAGGGACCTGCTGACTCAGGCATGTGGGCAGCTTCTACACCCACGTCCGGAGTTGTGACGGCTTTTAACCTGGCCTTTGAAGGGAACAGGCTGAGTACCTAAGGCTTTGATTGCTTTATCCCAAAACAAACAGCAACACCATACACAAGGGTGTCCCTTGGTGTTTTTATTTGCTTAGAAGATGTTCAATGGAGGGGTTCCTCTCTCCTTAACAGGTCTCCAACATCAGGATGGGCTCCACTTGCCAGTTGTGCCCCTTGTATATGTAAAAACTTTCCCCTGGGGACTTGGGAGATTACCCTGTGCTTGACCTGGGTTTTCTACCTCCAGATTGACACCCAATTACTAGTGGCGTAATGGGTCCCTTGCTCTTTTCCTCTTGTTTCTCAGGTTTTCAAGAGATAAAAGGAGATGATGAGTAATCGCACTAGTGGAGCATGCTTATGCTGTCTCTAGCTGGTGTTTTTTAGCTATATGCCCAGTGGCAATATCAAGCTGATGTTCCTACATTTGGCATTCTTTCTTCTCAGGCTGTGCTCTCTACGTACCTTGTAGAAAGCAACTGGGAAATGCCTGTCATTTTAAGACAGATGCTCTCACAAGCATTTTGCTAAGCATTTCAAGGGCGTGAATGAATTATGTTCCCATAGCATATGTTACACCGAGAGACATGACTGAAAGGGAACTGAAAGTTATGCACCATAACTCATGTTCCCTGAAGGAAGGGAACGAGGTGCAACATATCTGGCCCTTTCAATGCTGAAAGCTCGGTGAAGTGCATTTTGGAGATTGATGGATGGGCGTCAGCGGATTAAGTATCCAGAGGGCGGGACCTCTGGCGCAACACTGACGCCCCTGCCTTAAAGGCGTGAATTTATTCCTTCAGGTAATCACAGAAACCGTGGTTCCCGGAGTTGATCTCGATGTTATCAGGGATACCATGGCAATTGCCTCCCCACAGGTACCTGCTGACTCAGGCACGTGGGCAGCTTCTACACCCACGTCCGGAGTTGTGGCGGCTTTCAACCTGGCCTTTGAAGGGAACTGGCTGAGGGCCTAAGGCTTTGATTGCTTTATCCCAAAACAAACAGCAACAACATACACAAGGGTGTCCCTTGGTGTTTATGTTTGCTTAGGAGTTGTTCAATGGAAGGTTTCCCCTCTCCTTAACAAGTCTCCAACATCAGGATGGGCTCCACTTGCCAGTCGTGCCCCTTGTATATGTAAAAACTTTCCCTTGGGGACTTGGAAGATTACCCTGTGCTTGACCTGGGTTTTCTACCTCCAGATTGCCACCCAATTACTAGTGGCATAATGGGTCCCTTGCTCTTTTCCTTCTGTTTCTTAGGTTTTACAGAGATAAAAGGAGATGGTGAGTAATCACACTAGTGGAGCAGGCTTATGTTGTCTCTAGCTGCTCTAGCTGGTGTTTTTTTTATCTATATGCCCAGTGGCAACATCAAGCTGATGTTCCTACATTTGGCATTCTTTCTTCTCAGGCTGTGCTCTCTACATACCTTGTAGAAAGCAGCTGGGAAATGCCATTTTAACACAGATGCTCTCACATGCATTTTGCTAAGCATTTCAAGGGCGTGAATGAATTACGTTCCCATAGCATATGTTGCACGGAGAGACATGACTGAAAGGGAACTCAAAGTTATGCACCATAACTCATGTTCCCTGAAGGAAGGGAACGAGGTGCAACATATCTGGCCCTTTCAATGCTGAAAGCTCAGTGAAGTGCATGTTGGAGATTGATGAATGGGCGTCAGCGGATTAAGTACCCAGAGGGCGGGGCCTCTGGTGCAATGCTGACGCCCCTACCGTAAAGGCGTGAATTTATTCCTTCAGGTAATCACACAGGGGGCGCAATTCCCATAGCATATGTTGCACCTCGTTCCCTTCCTTCCGGGAACATGAGTTATGGTGCAT
>JBBPBX010041239.1:15630-28960 GCA_038048925.1 Garcialebias charrua
TATATATATATATATATATATATTAATGGGAGATGCATCGTAACCGCAAAACGTTGTAACTCGAGACCGTCGTGAGTCGAGGACTACCTGTATTTATTTATAAACCTGTTTTCTGTCATTTTAACTGACTGGTTTTTATTTTTGTTGTAATTCTTAAATTACAGTAATAATTTTGTAAAACAGATCGGACTGTGAGAGCTGATGGTTTGAACTTCCTGTCAGACATTTTACTGTCAACAGCCCAGAGAGAACAGAGGACAGGACTTCTTAAAAAGACTCTCAAGTCCCTCTTTGTGTCTCGACAGGCTCTCTGATTGTTGGCTCTCGGAGAGTCACTGTGACGTTGTGGCCTCGGCTCTGAAGTCCAACCCATCCCATCTGACACAACTGATCCTGAGCCACAACAACCTGCAGGACTCAGGACTGAAGATTCTGTCTGCTGGACTGGGGAGTCCAAACTGTAAACTGGAGAAGCTCAGGTGAGTTCAGTGATGCAGCTGTGTCAGGAACAGTCTTTCAGTGGACGCCAGGAGGATCCACCATTAGCTCGCTGCTGCACATTAGAACATCTGAACTGAAAACTAGAGCCGTTGTATTTCCTGTGAAAATGCAGTGTGGATGCTTATTGCATAAGAACTTGCTGAGAAACAGCTGAAAAACATGCTGAAATGCAGCCGAAATTAATGAACAAGGCTAAGTTAGCAGAAGAAAACAAGATACATATTTGCTGAATTAGGATTAAGTAATCAGAAGTGAGAACAAAAAATTAGAAAATGAGCTAAAAACATCTAAAAAGTAGCCAAAAAGGTAGAAAGAAGCTTAACCTATGAGAAAGAAGGAGAAAGGGCTGAAATGAGCTAAATTAATGTGGAATTGGCTGAAAAACTAAAATTGGCATAAAAACAGCTAAATCGTAGCTGAAATAGTGTAAAAATCTGAAACTAGCTGAAAAAGCTGAAGGGAACATAACAAGCTAAAATTAGCAGAAAGAAGTTAATTACTGTAGGCTAAAAGTAACAGAAATTACCAAGAAAAACTTTAATTTATCTAAAACCAGCTGAAATTAGATTTAAAACATCTAAAAAAGTAGCTGAAGAGGTAGAACAAGCTTAAATTAGAAGAAGAAACCAGAAAAACATGTTTGCCCAATTAGGCTGAAAGAAGCAGAAACTAACACAAAAAAGTATAAATTGGCTGAAAAAATGCTGAAATTAGTATAGATGAATATGGGCCTGTAAATATATTGTTAATTATCAGTTATGAGTTAAGCTCATAAAAATATGCATGTTATATGCAAATAACTTCGTGTGGGCACCACCTCTCCTTAGAGAGGAAAAATCAGTCTCTATTTACCCCAAAATAATGTAGTGAGTTATTCTCTTGTGTTTAAAGGGCATCAATTTAGTAATGCACACATATATGCCAAAATAATCACAAATTCAGTTGATTTTTATGTATTTTATTATAAAAATTATAATCTGTGATTATGCATGGTGAAAATTATAGATGAGAAGTTAACTGAACATCGAATGATGTTGAATCAAAGGTCTAATTGATTAGGTCAAGTGCAGAAGCTGGTTTCTCCCAGTTCTCTGTTGAAGTGGGTTTCGGAGAGTTTCTCTGGAGCGTGTGTGAAAAGAAGTGCTTCTAGAAGTTTCTCTCTAAAGTGAAACTTACTGTGTGTGCAGAAATGTGCAGAAACAGATAAGAGTGATCCACCAAGGGACGAGGTGTGGTTCTAACTTTTGGCTTGTTTTTATAAATCTAATGTCTCTTTTTCTCTGCTTTAAATGTTTTCCTTTTAAACGAGAAAATAAGACAAATGTATTATCTTAAAGAAAGATTACTTAAAACACACATTTTCATGAATAAACATTCAGCATATGACAAATTTTGGATCAAATTTAAAAGGTGCAATGTTAAGCAGGTGTTGCTGTTTTGACTGTCCATCTCCTGGAAAGGAATGACAGTTTGAACAAACAAAAGGGTTCTTATGTCGTTATCTTCATGGGAACGAGGAAATACCGGTACTCCTTTTCGAAAAAAGAATAGTTATCAACGTAACGAGTTTTTGATGTTTTAGAAACTCCAAGGTCAGTTGAACAAAAGCTCATTAAAACCATCTGTCCGTTTCATGGAAAAAGAGTTCTTGTTTGACAGTGAGGTTAACACAGTGACAAGTTTTTTATTACATTAGTGTCAAACTAAGAAGTTTGTGAGCGAAGCTGAATATTTGAAAAACAATGTCCGTTCATTCCAAAGGGAATAGAAAAATCTTATTTTTAACTGTTTAAAACACAAAACACGGAAATTATGTTTGTTTAAAGTGATGTGAAATGTTTTTTGAGATGAGGTGTTTTCTTTCTGAGGTGGTGTTCCCCTACATTAGAAAGAAATGCTGAAAAATAGCTATTTAAAAAGCAGAAAGAAGCTGAAATCACAAGGATGTGCAGGGAGCACATTTCTGCTGAATTAGGCTGCAAAAGTTGAAACAAGTGCAAAAACTATGGACTTAGCTGAAAATATAAAATTAGCATCAAACAGCTATATACTAGCTGAAATAGAAAAGGCTGAAACTTGCAGAAATAAGATGAAAAGAGCATAACAAGCTGAAATTAGCAGAAAGAAGCTACAAGAAGTGCAATAATAATAATAATAATAATGAATTTAATTTATAACGCACTTTTCATTAATAAAAATCTCAAAGTGCTAGCAACCAAAAAGGTTGCCGTTAGCAGAAAGAATCTGAAAGGAGCACAAAACAGCTGAAATTACCGTAACTGAAACTAGTTAAAAGTTTTAATGTGTACAAAGAAGCTGAAGCAGAACAAAAAGGAGCAGTAAAGGTTGTAAACCGATCTAAGGATATGAAGGATGGAAAATGAGCTCAATTCATTTTCTATGAGGGAAAAAAATGGCAGAAAAGGCTATATGTTTCAAAAAGCCAAAGTTGCACCAACACGAAGGGCTGTGGCAGGATTGTCCTGAAGGAGCTGAATGTTTTGATTTATGATTTGTTGAAATGGATGAAAACTGCGGGACGAGAATCACCCTGAAAAACATCTGGAAGAAAGTGGATCATAACAGTATTCACACAATAATCTGGTCTACCTGCACTTTCTTTCTTCAGCCTGTGGGACTGCAGCTTCTCTGAGACCAGCTGTGCTTATTTGGTCTCGGCTCTGAGGTCCAACCCCTCCCACCTGAGAGAGCTGGACCTGAGCTTCAACAACCTGCAGGACTCGGGGGTGCAGCAGCTCTGTGGTTTCCTGGAGAGTCCAGACTGTCGACTGGAGATCCTGAAGTCAGACTCCACGTTTATATTCTCAAGTATTATCAGTAACAGTGTTTTGGTTTTATTTTGGCTTCTGGAATGAAAAGTTTTGTTCTTTGTTCAGTTTGTGGAGCTGCAGCTTGTCCGAGACCAGCTGTTCTTACCTGGTCTCGGCTCTGAAGGCCAACCCCTCCCACCTGAAGTACCTGAACCTGAGCAACAACCACCTGCAGGACTCGGGGGTGGAGACCCTGTGTGTGTTTCTGAAGAGTCCAGAATGTGAACTGGAGACTCTGAGGTCAGACTCCGGGTTTTAGATTTGTTCTGAGTTCAACCTGATGCAACCCCAAACTGACCCGTATGGAGGATTTTCACAATAAAGGCTGTTTTCTTCTTCTGTAGTATGATAGAACAGAAGTCAGACGTTATGTAATTTACCTGTAAACGGTGACTCTAATTTTACCTGAAGCAGAGACTTTCACAGTAAAAGCAGACTTCAGTTATTTCCATAGTTTATTTTTTAATAACATTCAACTAAATCTGTATTCTTTAAAGTTTTGTTTTCTAAACCTGTATATGTTTTGTTTTTTTATTCAGGTTAGCAAAATGTGGATTCTCTGAGGCTGTCTGTGGATCTCTGGTCTTGGCTCTGAAGTCCAACCCCTCCCACCTGAGGGAACTGAATCTGGGTTTTAACGACCTGCAGGACTCGGGGATGCAGAAGCTGTGTGGTTTTCTGGAGAGTCCAGACTGTCGACTGGAGACTCTGAGGTCAAATATCTTTTTTTAATTTTCATTTTATACTGATATTAATATGATGTGACACTAAAGGAGGTGATTTTAAATGTGAACGTTGTGGCTTTCACAATAAAAGCACAGATGTGACTTAAGTTGTTTTAGTATAAAATTAAAATAGTTGAGTTGAAAAACAGTTCAGTCTTTTAGTTTTGTTTTACCTCCACTCAGATTAAACAAATGCAGTTTGTTGGACCTCGACCGTGCTTCTCTGGTCTCTGCGTTGAGGTCCAACCCCTCCCACCTGAGAGAACTGATCCTGAGGAACAACAACCTGCAGGACTCGGGGGTGCAGCAGCTCTGTGGGTTTCTGGAGAGTCCAGACTGTCGACTGGAGATCCTGAGGTCAGACACCAAGCTTTACAACCCCAGTTGGTTAGAAAACTAAAATTAAGAAATTATTTTCTAATGTTTTTAAAAGGAAATAAAATCTGATTTTTTTTTTTTTTAAATAATGGATGTTCTAGGTCCATGTTTCCTCTGAGAAACATCTCCTCTTCTTCTGTAAACGCCCAGGGCCTGGGGAGACCAGTTGTGTTTTTGAAGCACCTGATGAGACCAGTTAGAGGTTCTGAGGGAACGTTGTCCCGTTCGGGTCTGATGGAAGACTCTAGCTGTTCTTCAGTCCCGGATCTTCTCTGCTGGATGGAGCAGATGTTCTAAAACCTGAAGATGTTTTCCTGCATTCATGAAGTCTTTCCAGATGTGTGAGCTGCTCATGTTGGAGAGGCACTAATGCACCCCTATACCGTCGGGTGTCGCTTTGCCCTTGATGAGTGCCACTCCACTCTGCTCTCGTGCTGATTTTCCACTGTGACTTGTTTCTCTGCTCTGTGGGCGGGGTCATCAATGGAAAGTGGGCGGGGTCATAACAGGTCATTGTGTTCAGGCCGCTCCGCCTGTTGTGGTCTTTAATCACCCTGTAGTCGGACTTCATTTTCTTGAGCTTATCTCGGCACTGTTTGTAAGTCCGGGTGTAACCATGCTGCCATCATCTCTGGTACCTCTCTGTAAATGTGTAGCGCCGTCCATCAACATGATGAGGAAGTGGAGGTTCTGATGTAGTTTGGAGGTCATTCAGTGACGTAACGCTGCTGACCAATTTACGGCTGCTGCCGTGGAGAAGGCTTGTCTCTGCGTTGAGTTCCCCGAAGTGTTCGGTAGTGGGGTGCTGGCTCCTCTTTTTAGGATCCCTGTAGAACATAAACAAGAACTTAGTTCATGTCCTTGACTAGCACTTTGAGATTTTTATTAATGAAAAGTGCAGTATAAATTGAATTTATTATTATTATTATTATTATTGACTCATTGTCCATCTCATTCCCAGTGCAAGCTCGACGTAACCAGGGCTGCCCCCAGGTCTCTGGTCCTGTTTGAGGACAGTGTTAGATGATCCAGTCGGAGAGAGGAGGGAGGTCTGCGTTTCCCTCCTGAAGCTGTTGCCTCCACAACCCCACAACCCAACTGCCGACAGAAAAGAGTTCTAGTTCAACCTGAAACTCATGAAACGCTTTTCAGACAGATCAGGGGTTTTCAGTGTCTTGTTTTGTCTTCTAAACTAAAACTTTTGTTTCAGTTTGAGGAACTGCAGTTTGTCGGAGACCAGCTGTTCTTATCTGGTCTCAGCTCTGAGGTCCAACCCGTCCCATCTGAGAGAACTGAACCTGGGTAACAACAACCTGCAGGACTCAGGAGTGAAGCAGCTGTGTGGATTCCTGGAGAATCCAGACTGTCACCTGGAGACTCTGAGGTCAGACTCCAGGGATTAGTTCAGTGTTGAGATGTGGATGGATGGATGGATGGATGGATGGATGAAGGATGGAAGGATGGATGAGAATGGATGGATAAAGGATGGGTGAATGGAAGATGGATGGATGGATGGTTGATTGATGGATGAATGATAGATGAATGGTTAATGAATGGATGGATAGATGAATGAAGGAAGGATGATGGATGAATGATGTGTAGATAAAGGAAGGATGGATGAAGGATGAGATGATAGATGGATGGGTGATGGATGAAGGAGGAATGATTGATGGATGGATAGATTATGAAGGGATAGATGATGGATAATGGACAGATGAAGGATGGATGAAGGATGGATAATGGGTGGATGATTGATTGATGGATGGATGATGGTTAATATATGGATGAAGGATGGATGAATGGATCTTAAACAGATGGATAATGGATGAAGGCTGGATGATTGCTTGATGGATAATAGATGGATATTGGATGGATAGATGGATGCTGGATGGATGATGGATGGATAGGTGAAGAATGAAATTGATGGATGGATGATGGATAAAGGATGGATGATGAATAATGGATGGATGATAAAAGGATGGATGATAGATAATGGGCAGATGATGGATGGGTGAAGGATGGATGGATGAAGGATGGATAAAGGGTGGATGATTGATTGATTGGTGGATGGATGGATGGATGGATGAAGGATGGATAAAGGGTGGATGATGAATAATGGATTGATAGATGGATGCTGGATGGATGATGGATAGATAGGTGAAGAATGAAATTGATGGATGGACGATGGATGATAGAAGGATGGATGATGGATAATGGACAGATGATGGATGGATGGATGAATGATGGATAAAGGGTGGATGATTGATTGATGGATGGATGGAGAATAGATGGATGGATGAAGGATTGATGGGTGAATGGATGAAGGATGGATGGATGTGATAATGGATGGATGATTGAGGGATGTAAGGATTGATGGCTGGGTGAATGGAAAGATGTATGGGTTAATGGATGGATGGTAGATGGATGAAGGAAGGATGATGGATGAATGATGTGTAGATAAAGGAAGGATGGATGATCAATGGATGGATGGATGGATGAAGGATGAGGTGATAGATGGATGGGTGATGGATGAATGATTGATGGATGGATAGATTATGAAGGGATGGATGCATGATGGATAATGGACAGATGATGGATGGCTGAAGGATGGATAGATGGATGAAGGATGGTTAAAGGGTGGATGGTTGAGGGATGGATGAATGATAGATGGATAGATGGATGAAGGAAGGATGATGGATGAGATTATAGATGGATGGGTGATGGATGAATGACAAATGATTGATGGATGGATAGATAGATTATGAAGGGATGGATGCATGATGGATAATGGACAGATGATGGATGGCTGAAGGATGGATAGATGGATGAAGGATAGGTGGATGATGGATGGATAAAGGGTGGATGGTTGATTGATGGATGAATGATAGATGGATGGGTTAATGAATGGATGGATAGATGAATGAAGGAAGGATGATGGATGAATAATGTGTAGATAAAGGAAGGATGGATGAAGGATGAGATGATAGATGGATGAATGACGAATGATTGATGGATGGATAGATTATGAAGGGATAGATGATGGATAATGGACAGATGGTGGATGGTGGAAGGATGGATAGATGGATGATGGGTGGATAATTGATTGATGGATGGACGATGGTTAGTAGATGGATGAATGGATCTTAAACAGATGGATAATGGATGAAGGCTGGATGAATGATTGATGGATAATAGATGGATATTGGATGGATGGATGGATGGATAGGTGAAGAATGAAATTGATGGATGGATGATGGATAATAGATGGATTAAGGATGGATGATGAATAATGGATGGATTATAGAAGAATGGATGATGGATAATGGGCAGATGATGGATGGGTGAAGGATGGATGAATGATGAGTGATTGATGGATGGATAGATTATGAAGAGATAGATGATGGATGGTGGAAGGATGGATAGATGGATGAAGGGTGGATAATTGATTGATGGATGGACGATGGTTAGTAGATGGATGAATGGATCTTAAACAGATGGATAATGGATGAAGGCTGGATGATTGATTGATGGATAATAGATGGATATTGGATGGATGGATAGGTGAAGAATGAAATTGATGGATGGATGATGATAATAGATGGATTAAGGATGGATGATGAATAATGATGGATTATAGAAGAATGGATGATGGATAATGGACAGATTATGGATGGGTGAAGGATGGATGATTGATGGATGATGGTTAATACATGGATGAAGGATGGATAGATGAATAACAAAATTGATGGATGGATGATTGATAATGGATGGATGATTGATTGATCAATAATAGATGGATGAAGGATGGATAATGGACAGATGATGGATGAATGAAGGATGGATGATGGATGGGTAGATGAAGAATGAAATTGATGGATAGATGATGGATAATGGATGGATGATTGATTGATCAATAATAGATGGATGAATGAAGGATGGATGATGGATGGGTAGATGAAGAATGAAATTGATGGATAGATGATGGATAATGGATGAATAAAGATGGATGGTTGATTAATGGAGGATGGATGGATGATAGATGAATGGATGATGGATAATGGACAGATGATGGATGAATGAATGATGAATAGATGGATGGGTGGATGAAGAATGAAATTGATGGATAGATGATTGACAATGGATGAATAAAGATGGATCAATGAGGACCCTCATCAATACGCATACCGTGAGAACCGATCAACAGAGGACGCCATTTCTTCCGTGGTCCACACTGCTCTCACCCACCTGGATCAGAAGGACTCATACGTGCGTCTGCTCTTTGTGGACTTCACATCTGCCTTCAACACCATGATCCCCCAAACTCTGATAGACAAACTATCTACACTTGGACTAAGCCCCTCTATTTGTAACTGGGTACTAGACTTCTTAACAGACAGACCACAGTCCGTGAAGATCCACAACTTCTCCTCCTCCACCATAACCCTCAGCACTGGCTCTCCTCAGGGATGTGTGCTGAGCCCCCTTCTGTTCACTCTGCTCACATATGATTGTACAGCCACACTTCCAGGCTGTCATATTGTTAAGTTTGCAGATGATACAGCGGTGGTGGGATGCATCACAAACAATGATGAGTCCAGCTACAGACAGGAGGTGGAACATCTGGAGAGCTGGTGCAAAGAGAACAATCTTCACATGAATGTGAAGAAGACAAAGGAGATGATTGTGGACTTCAGAAGGAACAAACACACCCATGCCCCACTGATAATAGGTGGGTCTGCAGTGGAAGTGGTCTCCAGCTACAAATACCTGGGTGTACACTTGAATGATAACCTCAGCTGGAGCAACAACACCACCAGCCTGATCAAGAAAGGTCATCAGAGACTCTACTTCCTCAGACGGCTGAGACGAGCCGGTCTGAGCAGCCCAGTTCTCACCTCGTTCTACAGGTGTGCAGTGGAGAGCATCCTGTGCTCCAGCATCAACGTGTGGCATGGAGGCTGCACAGTTGAAGAAAGAAAAGCTCTGCAGAGAGTGGTGAAGGCTGCACAGAAGTCTGTTGGAGTCAGTCTCCCCACCATCACAGACATTTACACCTCTAGATGCAGGAAAAGAGCCACCTGTATCATGAAAGACCTCACTCATCCAGCACACTCACTCTTTGCCCCACTCCCCTCAGGACGGAGGTTGAGGAGCATCAAGTGTAGAACCACTAGACTGAGGAACAGCTTCTACCCTGAGGCTGTTAGACTCATGAATAAATAAAAATAAAATTAAAATAAACACTGCAAAATATCACATCATGGTGATGCTGATATGTTTTCTTGTTGCTGTGTTCATCTGTGACCATCTGTGACCATCTGCTCATACAAACTCATGTTCGTGCTGCTGTTTATTCCCACTATATTAGGCTTAGTGTATTACTAGTTGATGTTTTTCTTAGTTAGTTCTCGATGTTATTACTGTTTTTCTCTTTCATTTGTTGTTGGATGTAACTGGGACCTCGTGTACATAATCTCGTTTTCATCTCATGTACCACATGCGGTGCAAATGACAATAAAGACTCTCTGACTCTGACTCTGACTCTGATGATTGATTGATGGATAATAGATGGCTGAAGGATGGATGGATGGATAATGGTAAATAGATGGATGATGGATGGATGATGGTTAATGGATGAATGAAGGATGAATTGATAGATAATAGATGGATGATTGATAGATGGATAATGGATGGATGAAGGATGAAATTGATGATGGATAATGGATGAAAGATGGATGATTGATTGATGGGTAATAGATGGATGATGGTTGGATGAATGATTAATGAAGGATGAATGAATGAAGGATGAAACTGATGGATGAAGAATGGATGGATGGATGGAGGAATGATTGATTAATGAGGGATGAAACTGATGATGGATAATGATGTATGATAGATGGATGGATGATGGCTGAGACAGACTTTTCGTCTCCTGGTCGTCCCTCTGGACTTTCTGTGTAAACTCCGCCTCCTCCTCCTCCTCCTCTCAGGCTGTCGGGCTGCGGTCTGTCAGAGACCAGTTGTTCTTCTCTGGGCTCGGCTCTGAGGTCCAACCCCTCCCTCCTGAAGGAACTGGACCTGAGTGACAACAACCTGCAGGACTCGGCGCTGACGCAGCTGTCTGACCTCGTGGAGAGTCCAGACTACACAATAAAAGTCCTGAGGTCAGCAGAAAAACATGGCCGCCTTCTCTGCCACGTGATTTCTGGGTAAAGTTGTGAGAAATTAACGGAAACTTTCAGGATCAGACAGGAAGGTCAAAACTGGGAAATCAATCAGAATCTCATGTTTAACCCTCAGGAGGTGTTCTAGAGAAAAATCAGCCGTCCTTATTTTGTTTTTATTTATTTGGTATTGTCAATAACCATAACCAATCCTGACCAATCCCAAAAATCTTAGTTTTTTTAGTTTAGTCAGAATTTATGTGAACGCTCCTGTAACTTTACTACCCTCTAGTGTTCGTCCAGGGTACAATCAGCCCTAATGACATCCAGTGTAATTATCAGATCAGGATGCAGAGGTTCTAGTTCTGAGCTGAACTTCCTGTTTGGGTTCAGGTCAGACTCACTTCCTGCTTTTATAACAAATAAAAATACATCCTTTAAAAAGTTCAGATTTAGTTATTTATGAATTCTTTGTAGTTAATTTACATGTTTAACTATTTTCTGCCGTTCGAAAATTAACTTTAACAGTAGATATATTTTTGACTCGTTGTCCATCAGCACCTGTTTTAAATAAAGTTCTCTGAACAGGTGAAGCAGCAGACGGACCTTCAGCTGATGATCAAACTGTTGGACAGCCGAAGATGACGGACTTCAGCTGCTGCTGCAGAAACATCTGGACTTTTTTATTCAGCGTGATTCCGATGTGTGTGTGTGGCACGTCTTTACAACCCAACCACTCCTGTGAACTTGTGCATATTTCAGCCGTTCACACGTGAAAACGTTCGGCTCATTCAGCAGATGGTTATTGTGACTTTTGTAGCTGTTAAAGTTTTCAAAATAATATACTTTATTTATCAAATATCCTGTAGAAATATTTTCAGCACCTTCAGGAACATCAGGTTCAGCTGCTGGTTATGGTTTTTATTCTTATGCTACTTGTAGCTTTTAGCTACTGGTTTGATATCTTTCACGCTCATTTTTAAATTTTTATCTAGAGCGGGTAAAACCAGTCATGCAACAACAACAAAACATCAGTCATTCAGTGTTCGCGCTGCATTTTTGCAAGTTATACAAATTTAGATTTTTAGCTTCTGTTCTGCTTTTTTTTTTACTGAGCTCAGTTTTAGCAGATTTCAGCGAAACTCGTGTTTGAGGGTTTTCATATATTTGTACAGTTAAAGGTTATTTAACTTGTTTATTTGTAGCTCATGTTTTTTGTTTATTATTAAGTAAAGTTTGGTCAGCTGGAGGGAGTCACGTTCTCTGAAGGAGAAGGTTGAAATAATAAATCTATTTTAATTACATGAATTATACACAATAGAGTATTTTGCAAACAAAAATGTGAATAAGCTACCAGAGACAAACATGTTACAAGAAGTGTTTTAAAGTGCATTTACACCTGTTTTAACTGTTTGCTTGTTTTTCTGTGAGGTATGGATAAATAAAAAGTTTTATAAAAAAGATGGATTTGATCCTTTCTAGATAAATATTAAACAACTGAGCCAAAACATCTAGAAGATCCTGTTTATCTTACAGTCATAGTATGCTTTTTATTGTATTTTATTTTCTGTTCTGCGTCAGTTTCATTTTGAGTTCATGCGATTTATTTACTGTTTTTTGGCGGGGGGTTCTGATGTTTCCAAGCTTTTCCATGGTTTCTTCAGCTCTTTGTGTTCAAAAAGTTATTTTTAAGTTAAGTGCAATTGTTCCGGTCTGTTTGAAAAGTTCAATTCAGTTTATTTCTATAGCTCCAAGTCACAACAGAAGTCATCTCAGGGTAGTGAACAGAAACATTCACATACTTTATAAAGGTCAATTATTAAAATTCTCAAAGGAAGGAAGGAAGCCAGCAGACGCGTTGAGTCTTTTTATGAAGTTGAGTGAAATTTTTCCACTGTTTAAAAAAAAAGTTATAATTAAAGTTAAGTGAAATTGTTCCACTTTTTGTCTGTGTTTAAAAAGTCATTTATAAATAAAGTTAAGTTAAAAAAAATTTGCCTGTTTAAAAAGTTATTTATAATAAAGTTGAGTGAAACTGTTCTGCTTTCTATCTGTTAAAAAATTCTTTTAAAATAAAGTTACCGTAAGTGAAATTGTTTCACATTTTGTCCGTGTTTAAAAAGTTTTTATAAATAAAGTTGAGTGAAATTGTTTAGCCTTTTGTCTGTTTAAAAAGTTCTTTTTAAAGTTGAGTGAAACTGTTACACTTTTTATCCATTAAAAAAACTTATTTTAAGTAAGGTTGAGTGAAATTGTTACTTTTTTAGTCTGTTTAAAAAGATTTTATAAAGTTGAGTAAAACTGTTCCACGTTTTATCCATTTAAAAAGTTATTTTTAACTAAAGTTGAGTGAAATTGTTACAATTTTTTGTCTGTTTAAATAGTTCTTTATAAATAAAGTTGAATGAAATTGTTTCACGTTCTGTATTTTAAAAGTTTGTTATAAATAAATTTGAGTGAAATTGTTCTTTTTTTGTCTGTGTTCAAAAAGTTTGTTATAAATAAAGCTAAGTGAAAATGGAGCAGCCGTTTTTCATTTATTTAGAGTTGAGTGAAATTGTGTTTTTTTTGTCTGTGTTCAAAAAGTTTGTTATAAATAAAGCTAGGTGAAAATGGAGCGGCCGTTTTTCATTTATTTAGAGGGTGAAATTGTATTTTTTTTTTTGTCTGTGTTCGAAAAGTTTGTTATAAATAAAGCTAAGTGAAAATGGAGCGGCCGTTTTTCATTTAT
>JBBPBX010041240.1:0-15511 GCA_038048925.1 Garcialebias charrua
AAGCTCTGCTCTGATTGGCTGCTGCAAATTCAAGCTCTGCTCTGATTGGCTGCTGCAAATTCAAGCTCTGCTCTGATTGGCTGCTGCAAATTCAAGCTCTGCTGTGATTGGCTGCTGCAAATTCAAGCTCTGCTCTGATTGGCTGCTGCAAATTCAAGCTCTGCTCTGATTGGCTGCTGCAAATTCAAGCTCTGCTCTGATTGGCTGCTGCAAATTCAAGCTCTGCTCTGATTGGCTGCTGCAAATTCAAGCTCTGCTCTGATTGGCTGCTGCAAATTCAAGCTCTGCTCTGATTGGCTGCTGCAAATTCAAGCTCTGCTCTGATTGGCTGCTGCAAATTCAAGCTCTGCTCTGATTGGCTGCTGCAAATTCAAGCTCTGCTCTGATTGGCTGCTGCAAATTCAAGCTCTGCTGTGATTGGCTGCTGCAAATTCAAGCTCTGCTGTGATTGGCTGCTGCAAATTCAAGCTCTGCTCTGATTGGCTGCTGCAAATTCAAGCTCTGCTCTGATTGGCTGCTGCAAATTCAAGCTCTGCTCTGATTGGCTGCTGCAAATTCAAGCTCTGCTGTGATTGGCTGCTGCAAATTCAAGCTCTGCTGTGATTGGCTGCTGCAAATTCAAGCTCTGCTGTGATTGGCTGCTGCAAATTCAAGCTCTGCTGTGATTGGCTGCTGCAAATTCAAGCTCTGCTCTGATTGGCTGCTGCAAATTCAAGCTCTGCTCTGATTGGCTGCTGCAAATTCAAGCTCTGCTCTGATTGGCTGCTGCAAATTCAAGCTCTGCTGTGATTGGCTGCTGCAAATTCAAGCTCTGCTCTGATTGGCTGCTGCAAATTCAAGCTCTGCTGTGATTGGCTGCTGCAAATTCAAGCTCTGCTCTGATTGGCTGCTGCAAATTCAAGCTCTGCTCTGATTGGCTGCTGCAAATTCAAGCTCTGCTCTGATTGGCTGCTGCAAATTCAAGCTCTGCTCTGATTGGCTGCTGCAAATTCAAGCTCTGCTGTGATTGGCTGCTGCAAATTCAAGCTCTGCTCTGATTGGCTGCTGCAAATTCAAGCTCTGCTGTGATTGGCTGCTGCAAATTCAAGCTCTGCTCTGATTGGCTGCTGCAAATTCAAGCTCTGCTGTGATTGGCTGCTGCAAATTCAAGCTCTGCTGTGATTGGCTGCTGCAAATTCAAGCTCTGCTGTGATTGGCTGCTGCAAATTCAAGCTCTGCTGTGATTGGCTGCTGCAAATTCAAGCTCTGCTGTGATTGGCTGCTGCAAATTCAAGCTCTGCTCTGATTGGCTGCTGCAAATTCAAGCTCTGCTGTGATTGGCTGCTGCAAATTCAAGCTCTGCTGTGATTGGCTGCTGCAAATTCAAGCTCTGCTGTGATTGGCTGCTGCAAATTCAAGCTCTGCTGTGATTGGCTGCTGCAAATTCAAGCTCTGCTGTGATTGGCTGCTGCAAATTCAAGCTCTGCTGTGATTGGCTGCTGCAAATTCAAGCTCTGCTGTGATTGGCTGCTGCAAATTCAAGCTCTGCTCTGATTGGCTGCTGCAAATTCAAGCTCTGCTCTGATTGGCTGCTGCAAATTCAAGCTCTGCTCTGATTGGCTGCTGCAAATTCAAGCTCTGCTCTGATTGGCTGCTGCAAATTCAAGCTCTGCTCTGATTGGCTGCTGCAAATTCAAGCTCTGCTCTGATTGGCTGCTGCAAATTCAAGCTCTGCTGTGATTGGCTGCTGCAAATTCAAGCTCTGCTGTGATTGGCTGCTGCAAATTCAAGCTCTGCTGTGATTGGCTGCTGCAAATTCAAGCTCTGCTCTGATTGGCTGCTGCAAATTCAAGCTCTGCTCTGATTGGCTGCTGCAAATTCAAGCTCTGCTCTGATTGGCTGCTGCAAATTCAAGCTCTGCTCTGATTGGCTGCTGCAAATTCAAGCTCTGCTCTGATTGGCTGCTGCAAATTCAAGCTCTGCTCTGATTGGCTGCTGCAAATTCAAGCTCTGCTGTGATTGGCTGCTGCAAATTCAAGCTCTGCTCTGATTGGCTGCTGCAAATTCAAGCTCTGCTCTGATTGGCTGCTGCAAATTCAAGCTCTGCTCTGATTGGCTGCTGCAAATTCAAGCTCTGCTCTGATTGGCTGCTGCAAATTCAAGCTCTGCTCTGATTGGCTGCTGCAAATTCAAGCTCTGCTCTGATTGGCTGCTGCAAATTCAAGCTCTGCTGTGATTGGCTGCTGCAAATTCAAGCTCTGCTCTGATTGGCTGCTGCAAATTCAAGCTCTGCTGTGATTGGCTGCTGCAAATTCAAGCTCTGCTGTGATTGGCTGCTGCAAATTCAAGCTCTGCTGTGATTGGCTGCTGCAAATTCAAGCTCTGCTCTGATTGGCTGCTGCAAATTCAAGCTCTGCTGTGATTGGCTGCTGCAAATTCAAGCTCTGCTCTGATTGGCTGCTGCAAATTCAAGCTCTGCTCTGATTGGCTGCTGCAAATTCAAGCTCTGCTCTGATTGGCTGCTGCAAATTCAAGCTCTGCTCTGATTGGCTGCTGCAAATTCAAGCTCTGCTCTGATTGGCTGCTGCAAATTCAAGCTCTGCTCTGATTGGCTGCTGCAAATTCAAGCTCTGCTCTGATTGGCTGCTGCAAATTCAAGCTCTGCTCTGATTGGCTGCTGCAAATTCAAGCTCTGCTCTGATTGGCTGCTGCAAATTCAAGCTCTGCTCTGATTGGCTGCTGCAAATTCAAGCTCTGCTCTGATTGGCTGCTGCAAATTCAAGCTCTGCTCTGATTGGCTGCTGCAAATTCAAGCTCTGCTCTGATTGGCTGCTGCAAATTCAAGCTCTGCTCTGATTGGCTGCTGCAAATTCAAGCTCTGCTCTGATTGGCTGCTGCAAATTCAAGCTCTGCTGTGATTGGCTGCTGCAAATTCAAGCTCTGCTCTGATTGGCTGCTGCAAATTCAAGCTCTGCTGTGATTGGCTGCTGCAAATTCAAGCTCTGCTCTGATTGGCTGCTGCAAATTCAAGCTCTGCTCTGATTGGCTGCTGCAAATTCAAGCTCTGCTCTGATTGGCTGCTGCAAATTCAAGCTCTGCTGTGATTGGCTGCTGCAAATTCAAGCTCTGCTCTGATTGGCTGCTGCAAATTCAAGCTCTGCTCTGATTGGCTGCTGCAAATTCAAGCTCTGCTCTGATTGGCTGCTGCAAATTCAAGCTCTGCTCTGATTGGCTGCTGCAAATTCAAGCTCTGCTCTGATTGGCTGCTGCAAATTCAAGCTCTGCTCTGATTGGCTGCTGCAAATTCAAGCTCTGCTCTGATTGGCTGCTGCAAATTCAAGCTCTGCTCTGATTGGCTGCTGCAAATTCAAGCTCTGCTCTGATTGGCTGCTGCAAATTCAAGCTCTGCTGTGATTGGCTGCTGCAAATTCAAGCTCTGCTCTGATTGGCTGCTGCAAATTCAAGCTCTGCTCTGATTGGCTGCTGCAAATTCAAGCTCTGCTCTGATTGGCTGCTGCAAATTCAAGCTCTGCTCTGATTGGCTGCTGCAAATTCAAGCTCTGCTGTGATTGGCTGCTGCAAATTCAAGCTCTGCTGTGATTGGCTGCTGCAAATTCAAGCTCTGCTGTGATTGGCTGCTGCAAATTCAAGCTCTGCTCTGATTGGCTGCTGCAAATTCAAGCTCTGCTCTGATTGGCTGCTGCAAATTCAAGCTCTGCTCTGATTGGCTGCTGCAAATTCAAGCTCTGCTGTGATTGGCTGCTGCAAATTCAAGCTCTGCTCTGATTGGCTGCTGCAAATTCAAGCTCTGCTCTGATTGGCTGCTGCAAATTCAAGCTCTGCTCTGATTGGCTGCTGCAAATTCAAGCTCTGCTCTGATTGGCTGCTGCAAATTCAAGCTCTGCTGTGATTGGCTGCTGCAAATTCAAGCTCTGCTCTGATTGGCTGCTGCAAATTCAAGCTCTGCTGTGATTGGCTGCTGCAAATTCAAGCTCTGCTGTGATTGGCTGCTGCAAATTCAAGCTCTGCTCTGATTGGCTGCTGCAAATTCAAGCTCTGCTCTGATTGGCTGCTGCAAATTCAAGCTCTGCTCTGATTGGCTGCTGCAAATTCAAGCTCTGCTGTGATTGGCTGCTGCAAATTCAAGCTCTGCTGTGATTGGCTGCTGCAAATTCAAGCTCTGCTCTGATTGGCTGCTGCAAATTCAAGCTCTGCTCTGATTGGCTGCTGCAAATTCAAGCTCTGCTCTGATTGGCTGCTGCAAATTCAAGCTCTGCTCTGATTGGCTGCTGCAAATTCAAGCTCTGCTCTGATTGGCTGCTGCAAATTCAAGCTCTGCTCTGATTGGCTGCTGCAAATTCAAGCTCTGCTCTGATTGGCTGCTGCAAATTCAAGCTCTGCTCTGATTGGCTGCTGCAAATTCAAGCTCTGCTCTGATTGGCTGCTGCAAATTCAAGCTCTGCTCTGATTGGCTGCTGCAAATTCAAGCTCTGCTCTGATTGGCTGCTGCAAATTCAAGCTCTGCTCTGATTGGCTGCTGCAAATTCAAGCTCTGCTCTGATTGGCTGCTGCAAATTCAAGCTCTGCTCTGATTGGCTGCTGCAAATTCAAGCTCTGCTCTGATTGGCTGCTGCAAATTCAAGCTCTGCTCTGATTGGCTGCTGCAAATTCAAGCTCTGCTCTGATTGGCTGCTGCAAATTCAAGCTCTGCTCTGATTGGCTGCTGCAAATTCAAGCTCTGCTCTGATTGGCTGCTGCAAATTCAAGCTCTGCTCTGATTGGCTGCTGCAAATTCAAGCTCTGCTCTGATTGGCTGCTGCAAATTCAAGCTCTGCTCTGATTGGCTGCTGCAAATTCAAGCTCTGCTCTGATTGGCTGCTGCAAATTCAAGCTCTGCTCTGATTGGCTGCTGCAAATTCAAGCTCTGCTCTGATTGGCTGCTGCAAATTCAAGCTCTGCTCTGATTGGCTGCTGCAAATTCAAGCTCTGCTCTGATTGGCTGCTGCAAATTCAAGCTCTGCTCTGATTGGCTGCTGCAAATTCAAGCTCTGCTCTGATTGGCTGCTGCAAATTCAAGCTCTGCTCTGATTGGCTGCTGCAAATTCAAGCTCTGCTCTGATTGGCTGCTGCAAATTCAAGCTCTGCTCTGATTGGCTGCTGCAAATTCAAGCTCTGCTCTGATTGGCTGCGGCAAATTCAAGCTCTGCTCTGATTGGCTGTGCAAATTCAAGCTCTGCTCCGATTGCCTGCGTCCAATTCAAGCTCTGCTCTGATTGGTTGCGTCCAATTCAAGCTCTGCTCTGATTGGCTGCGTCCAATTCAAGCTCTGCTCTGATTGGCTGCGTCAAATCCAAGCTCTGCTCTGACTGGCTGCATCAAATCCAAGCTCTGCTCTGACTGGCTGCTTCAAATCCAAGCTCTGCTTGATTACTTGTCTAAAATCAGTATGTCAGGAGGTAGTGACAGAGTGAAGAAATATGTTTAAAATATATTGTTAGAAAAGTTACATACAGCTCCTTAAAGTGACATTTCATCACCAGTCAAGAAATAATACGATCAAAATCAGCCTGAGTGAGGATACTTTCAGGATCTTAGTCTAGAGGAGACTGTTGAAGCTTCTTCAAGATTAGGTTCACAGTTTTGCTTAAAATACATTTTAAGGACGAATACACATAGCAAACATTTCATTTTTACTTAAATTTATCATTTTTATTTTATTTTACATATTGTTATCCATTTCTGACTAAAAATGTAACATGTTTGTAGGTTGCAGCAGCTCTGCAGACGACTGAAATTAGCTTTTAATCAGCATCAAGCGGGAATTTCTATCCAGGCAAGTAATGTTCTAAAGTTTCTACAAAAGTGTAGAGAACCAACATCTGAAGTTAAGATAAAACTCAAGACGCTGCTTTATAAATCAACACTGCATTAAACCAAGAAATCTTTGAAGTAAATGCTAGAAATAAAAGTTAAAGAAGAACATTTATAATTTAGAGGGAATGATTCCATTAACACTCACTGAATGAAATTCTCTAAGAACAGATGAGCATGAGTCAGGACCTGAAAGACATCACCATTAAAAATGCACGTGAACATGTTAATAAAATTGTTTTTTTTTCTAAATAATTAGAAGTAAAAAGGAGAAACTGACCAGAAGGATAATGATCCAGTTGAGGACGCCTCTGTATCCAGTGAAGCTGCTGTTGGAGCTCAGCAGAGAGTCCTGGACGTTATGGCAGCTGGACAAAAACATTTGTTTTACATCATCATCGTGATGATTGTTGCCAAAGGTTTATGTTACAACAGAGACTTGTGTTGAGAGACGATGGACATTGTAGTCATTTTGGTTAAACCTTGAAAGTAACTCAGGTTCTCACCTGCCTCCACCCTCATTTGCCCCAATCTGTGCTCTTGAGCAAGGCCCTTAACCCTCACCATCTGCTCCCCCGGGTGCCCTAGATGGCAGCTCTCTCTGCTCCACACAGAAGGCTGTGGTAGCTCGGTGGTCTGTGGGTGCATCAGGAAGAGCACCCAGCGTGAAAACAATTGTCAAGTCTTAGTGCGAGTTAGTTCGCTGCGGTGACCCCTGATGAAGGGAGCAGCCGAAAAAGCAAAAAAATGGGGGGGGGGGGGGATACAGGAAATTTGAAGATGGCTGCCATTTTTCAAGATGGCCGACAAGATTCGATTACCAAAGACACACATTTATATAATGCACTGCTGTAATGTTTTAGTGCCATACAATCATGTTCATAATCATGCCGGTAATAGTACCTTAGCAAAATGTATTTATTTAAAATTTTCTACCATAAAACATTATATCGTTACACAATTATACCTGATAAATATCAAGATGTTGAAATACTTTTTTTTTAACTAAATTTTTGTCAGCCATGTTTAAAAATTCTCAGCCATTTTGAATTTTCAGTTCATTAATTCAGCTCACTAGTTATTTAACATGCATGTTATATGTTTCCAGTTTCCACCATCTTATATTACACATTGATACAACAGAAACGTCAAGATACAAATGCCGTTTTAAATAACCATCTTTAGCTATCTTGAAAAATGGCAACCCTTTTAAAACTTTGAGAGGAGGAAGATTTTTTGAGGTTTTCATTTTTTGTTTTCTAAAATTTGGCCTCACAGCAACTCCTGTACCAATTTTTCTGCTTGCATCCACATTTGAAGGATTCTCTCTCCCTCTCTCTTCCCTCTTAGAATGCTGCAAGTATCACTCAACCCGCAGTGAATCCACTTTATTCCAGGGGGCTCTACTGCATAAATGATGATACAACTTCCTGTCAGACAGGAAGTAGCAGTAAGTATTGGTTAACTATGATAATTCGATTAATTCCATTGAGACTCTGAGACTCGTTTACAAGAGAGACCTGATTTCTTTAACAACAACTGTGGATAACAACAACAATCTGATTTCTTTAACAACGCGGGATACGCCCCTGATGTTACGTCACATGGGAACTATGTTTAAATAGTCATAAGAGGCCGCGTACAAAAAAATATATATTTCAAATGAAAATAAAATGGCAACCAGAATGACAGTCAAAAGAAAAAGGTAGCGAAAAAAAAAAAAAACCAGCTAGATTTTAAGTCGGTGAAAAATAAAAACAGGAACATGTCTGCAGCCACTTTAGAGAGGTCAAGGTCGAGAGCTTCAGATCTTTTTGTAAGATATTCCAAGAAACAGGAGCAAAGTAGGGAAAGGACCTTTTGTCTAGTTCAGTCCTCACTGAGGGACCACTGCAGGTAATCATGTCCTGAGAGCGCACGCTGTAGCTGCACTCACACAGAGACATGGAGGAGGAGATGTATGAAGGCAGCAGACCAAGAAGTGATTTAAAGATGAAAATATACCAGTGGAAGAGTCTGCGTGAAGCTAATGATGTCCAGTTAACCAGTGAATACAGAGTGCAGTGGTGGGTACAATAATCACAGCCAGTTATGAATCTTAGTGCACCAGAATAGACAGCATCCAACATCTGCAGGGTGCTTGTAGGAGCATTCATGTAGATAATGTCACTGTAATCAATGGAGGGAAGGAAAGTCGCAGTGTATTAGTGTAAATATGCAAGTGTCTGTACTGTACTCTGCAGCCACTTCTTCAGGTCGTCCTCCCATCCCTCATCTGCAGTAGGTAGCGGTATGATTATATTGTCCTGTTTGAGCTCTGACAGGTGGTGTTCCTACTAGGGGTGCGAATCTCAGTGTCTGGAGAATCGATTTGATTCCGATTTTTGGTGTCACGATTCGATTCAAAATCGATTTTTCGATTCAGAAACGATTTTTGATTCAGAAACGATTTTTCTATTAAAATTGTCATAAATTTAGTTTCAGTTTTGTAACTGACAAGCTGAAAAGAATAAACAACAATGTAAACAAATGGAACATTTATTTAAAACAATAATTTTAGGTTCCTTATTGTATCAAATTTTTTGCATCGTTTGATATTTATACCAAAAATAGGAACAAATAATACAGGAATGCATTAAATTCTGTAACTTAAATAACCAGTATTAGGTTAGCTTTTTGCTCTGTTACTTATAGAAGATTATTGTTTGAATTGATTGTTTGAACTTGTTTTGTTTTTGAAAAAAGGGGCAGATAAAATAAGATTTCTTCTTCTTTCTGCCACCTTTCATTTTATGTATTCTTTCATATACTATGAGATATGGTTTTATTTTCTTTATCTATTGGGTTTTAATGTAAAAATTTTTTATTTTTTTTTATTTTATCGATTTTGGGTTTTTTAGAATCGATTCTGAATCGCCAGGACAAATCTAGATTCTTTAAAAAAAATCAATTTCCCCCCCCTGCACCCCTAGTTATTACATGTTTTAAATTAAATCCACAATGCTCTGAGAAACTACATTAGCTCGTACTGTTAGCACGTAAACAAACGCCAGTTCTGGGCTGCGCCACAAGTTGCGCCCATAATTCACACAAGGCAGCATGGGGCCTAGGAATAATGTGGATAGCAAGCAGCTATTAGGGCACTAATAGCCAGAAGTTAGTCTGATGGTCCTCCTTTTGCATGTGAACAGCTAGTTCTGGATGTCACCAGCAAACTGGTTGATCCGCCATGAGAAGGTGCTATTTAAAAGATTGAGTTTGTTGCAGCGCCTCAGACTGAAGAAGTCCTTTGGATAAAAGACGAAACTTATCAACAAGAAGAATCCTCCAGAGGATTTGACTAATCTGCTTGGATTATTGAGCGTGCATCTGGACATTTGAACGATTATTTCACTTATTTGCTCCACTACAGTAACAGATAAAAACCTTGTCAACAGCTTTACCTTTAGGCAGTGGGTGATAATAATTTGGTGGATTATAACATTTTGTCACTTATGTATAGAGCTCAAAATAATATACTACCTTCAAATATCCAAATGTATTTTGTAAAAATATCAAGCTGTTACAATCTTAAGGGGAAAGACACATAGATGTAAAACCACAGAACTAGTTTGAAGGGAAGGTCAACCTTAATTCAGGGAGTTGGATTATGGAATGACTTGGAGACAAATATTAAGGAAGCCAAATCAATGTTTGCATTCAAGAGACTGGTCAAAATCGAATTGTTAAAGAAATATATATGAATCTATTTCAATGAGAAATGTATGAGAATTGAAAATTACAGTAAGTGAGTTATTTCATTTCATTTTGTTATTTATAGAATATGGCTGTTTGAATTGTTTATTAGATAATAAGGAGCAGATTTAATTAAAAAAATTCTTCATCTGCTACCTTTCATTTTATATTTTACATTTTGTTTTGTTTTTCTAATTACGGTACATATATGTTAATTGTTTTGTATTTCATTATAATAAAATGAAAAAAAAAAAATAATAATAATAATAATAAACCGTTAGAACAATGTTATTAAAATCAATAAATATTTAAAAGCTCTTCACTGGTTTGTCGATTCAGATTGGAAACATTTGTGCAGTGTATTTGTTGCAGGTTAAGTCCAATAACGCTGGCCTTATGTCTTTGATCTAAAAGAAATGTGATGTGTCAAGGATTACATCACAAAAATCCTACTTGATTTTCTCATGTCAGTGTTCTAATAGGAGAAATATTTGATCAAAACTGGTGTAAAATTGCTGGGTTGCAATCACGTGAGCCGGAAGTGGCGCAAAATTCAGATGCGGGGCAGGAAGTGATTTTCCCCAGTTCAAAACACAGCAGAATGGATTACAGCAAGTATGCCAAAGCCCTAAATAAACTGGCGAGGACGAGTTTTGGGTTAACCATTTAGGATCAAAAGAAGCTTTAAATGGTTGTCGACTTGTTTCTGCCCGGGTGAGTAGTGAGATGTATTATTTATTTAGTAATTAGCCTATGCTAACTACGCTATCGCTAATGCTAACAACAAGTTTAGTTAGCCCCCTGTTATTTCTATGTGCGTGGATCTACTTAAAAATAATATATTTAGCTTCTGTAAAGCCAAATTCGTGCTGGAGTTGTATGTGTTAACGTTGAGTCATATGCATTTCTACACTGTAGGTCAGAGATCTACAGTAACTCCATTAAAAAGGTAAGTTAATGTACTGAAAATATTATGATTTTTTTTGTTTTGATAATACAGTATCATCAAGGTGATCGTATCTTCTTTGTAACTTCAGATACTAGCTGGTTAAACTCAAGGTGGCCATACATGGGAGCCTCACCAGATGGAGTCGTTTCATGTGACTGTCATGGAGCCAGGGTGTGTGAAATCAAGGTAAAATTTATTTCTCAAAAGGTTTGGACTACTGCACTGCAGACTTAGCTTTTTTAGATTTTTCTACCTGGATTATTGAGCATGCATTAGGGTACTGCACTGCAGACTTTGCGCACCTCACAGTATGAATGTTACAACTATAATTTTTTACTCAAATCTTTGTTGTTTGCATATTTCACAGCATGTAGCCGTAGTTTTGGGGATGGTCTTGCAGTTTGTGGGATGTTGCCTTGTTTCCAGTTAAAAAATGTGTGACCTTTCCATCACCTTTTAAAACTTAGTCCAGATTAATACATTCTTACCTGTGGAACACACCTGGTTGACAGAGACATAAATATAGTCTCATTTTCTAACATTGGTGTTGGATAGTGAAATGAGTGAAACACAATCTTTAAAAACGTATCATATTGAAATGTTTTGGAGACTACCGTATTTATTTTTTATGTCTAAGTTTCATTGTCTTGTCCTTCAGTGCCCACAGAGCAAACAGCATGAAGTCGGTCTGAGGATGTGTGCTGGACAGCCTGGTTTTTGTCTCGTCGTCTCGTCAAGGTTGGAGATTCTGTACAACTGGATAGGAACCATCCTTATTACCATCAGCTCCAGGATCAGATTCACATTGTGGATGTACAATATTGTGATTTTGTAGTATGGAGTGAAAATGATATTTATGTGGAAAGAATTCTGCCAGATGACCAGCTGTGGGAAACAGCAGTTCCCAAAATTCAGCACTATTTTACACATTGCATCCTACCTGAAATCCTGGGACAGAAATCCACACGTGACTAACCAATCTAAGAATCAAGAATGTTATTTGGAGTAGTTGATGAAAGGAGTTTGAAAAGTTTATACAAATTTAAACAGTTGCTCTTTTTTTCCCCAAAAACATTTGTCACTACCATAACATGTTTCAGCTACACCTGTAGCAAGCACTCTGCAGAAGGGTCATGTGATGTTGTTACATGTCATGACAGCTGTTTTTTATTTACAATAATCTTAATTGAAAAGTTAAGTATGTTAAATCAAATGATATATTTAAATCAATATGAGATTAGCTTGTGAATTTCAAAGGTGTTCTAATATGTTAAATAACAGCACATACAAATGTCATATGTCACAAATGTTGCAAAATGAGTCTACTTCAGAAAAATGTTTTTATTTCAATAGCAAAACTCATGTCATTTTAACTGACCAATATTCACAAAGATTGGTTATGGAGTTCATTGAATAAATTAAAAATATTCAACCTTATTGGGTAAATTTTTTTTTGTCTTCATGAACAATTAACATGTACAAATATGGTCTGTAACAGTATTAGTGATTTAATTTACTTTTGATTTACTTTAAATGATAAATACATGTATAATCATTTAAACTTAAAATATTTATATAAATATAGTTGATTGAATTACTTGTCGCTCAGGCCACTATTAAGAATTGTAATCTTTCATGGAGAACATGAATCGTTCTAAAACAAATTCGAGACACAGTGGCTTTTGACACATTAAATCTATAGGCAAGGTCTTGAAGCTGCAGATGTAATCTGAGATGCATAAGTATCATAATAAATTGCTCAAATTTGGAGAGTGCTGACAGTGATGACATGCTGATGTATAAGGTTCACAGAGCTGAAAAATTTGCATCAAAACTAAAAAGTTGGGCAGTCCCGTATAAAACTTTGTTTTATCGTTGTTCTGGAAGGTTTCAGGAGTAAATTTAGTCACTGAGACTTTTTCCTTAAGGTCGCAGATCTCAGTTGTGTAGCCTTTCACTGCATCCTCCAGCTTTGTGAGGTCAACCATGCTTAGATCCGTCTGGCATTCTGCATCTGCAAATATTTAATTATTAAAAATTACGTTCAGAAATTCTATAAATAAATAAATAGTATTTTTATTTATTATTATTTTACCTTTGAATCGTTCGTTTTCAGGGGCTGGTAAGCTTTCTTCACAGAGCTCATCTTCCAGACTGTTGGCCTCCTCAGTGCAGAGAAGCTTCCAGGCCTTAGCTCTTTCCCTGCGCCGGAGGGATGCTTCTGTTTGTGGCCACTCGTTACTTCTTTGGTACCCCAGGTTAACAGTGGGGGCCCAGTCTTGGGAATGTACATCACCTGCTGCACTCGGACAACCTAAATATAAGACACCACTTTAAAGTAAAACACGTAAATGCCTTTCCTAGCACTAAGCTAACCGCTAACAACATTAGCATTCTAATCGGATTTTTTCTGGGAACAACCAAGTGTTGAACCACTACACAAGCTAGGGCATAACATATCTTACCTGTCTTTCTAGTTACTGTCCAATAAAATATCTGAAAATATGATTTAAACGATACGACCCTTACCTGTAACAAAGTGGTCGCTGCAGACTCTCGTCAGTTTCTGCACCTCCTGTTTTTAGCCGTAGGTTGTAATCCACGTTTGTCGTCTTTTTTCTGTAAGTTTTTTTAAATTAATCCCCTTGTAGCATACTACTTTCGGAACACGAAAATAACTTTTATCTATCTCTCGATTAGAGCGGTTGCAACAACCGTAAACGGCACAGAATTTAGGCATGTTGATGCTGAATCAGCAACAGAAGGAAACGGCTGCGTTTACTTCTTGCCCCGCATCTGCATTCTGTGACGTCACTGCTACGTCATCTGAAACCCAGCAATTCCCAATGTTTTGTTTACTGTAATAGTTTAATGGAATACATAAACAGAAACCTCATCATGGTTGTGAAGTCTTGCATCTGTTCACAAAGAAAAGTGTCAGTGCAGCAGAGGAGCTCACCAGAGCAGAGAAGCGTAGGGATGGTCTTCATCGCTGGATGCATCAGATGCAGAAACGTGAGCGTGGACCCAGAGGTTCGTGGCATCTTCCTCCGCGGAGGAGGAAACAAACCTCTTCCTCATCACCGTCATCTGTGATTCTGAGAGTTAGTTGAAAAAGGGTAGGTGTCAGTGTCACTTTTAACGGGTTTTTTGTTTATTCTAGCTTCAACAAATTCAAATTGTAATTTTTGCGCTAAAAGTTTGGAATAAATCACTGAAACTTGAATAAAAATACTCATTGCGATGTCTTGAAGGCTTGCATAAAAAAAGGTCAAGTAAGACAGAAAATGTGCATGTTATGAATATAACCAGTGTTCCCTGATGGAGGGAAATGAGGCACAACACATCAGTATATGGGGATTGCGCCCTCGCGAGACCAACCTGAAGTTTCTTTCAACACGCCTGTTAGACCTGTCTTTTGACACTGTGGACCATGACATCTGATGTCATAAGCTCTTAAACTGGTTTCTCTGTTTGTTTCATTCGTCAGAATAAATGAGGAAATCAACCATGCCCAAGATATTATTAACCTTTACTTAACCAGGCAAATCCCATAGAGATCACAGATCTCTTTTGCAAGGGACGCCTGGGCCTGAAGGCAGCCGAGCATGCATGTTCTTGGTCTGTGGGAGAGGAAACCGGAGTACCCGGAGAAAACACATGGCAAGCACGAGAAGAACATGCAAACTCCACACAGAAAGACCCCAGGTCCAACTGGGGATTGAACCCGGGACCTTCTTGCTGTGAGGCAACAGTGCTAACCACTGAACCATCATGCTGCCAGATAAACCATGTCACGGTCTAATCCTTACCAGCACAACGCAGAGGTACGTGGGACCAGTTAGGGAATTACACACACAATTTTTTTTTTCTAATTATGTGCCCTTGAACATTTTAAGCAACATTTTTATGAACAAGAGCCAAATACAACTTTTTTTTTCCTTCTTTAGGAAACAGCCATCTAATTTTCAACAGATGCATGCATCTGTAGTTTGTTTACAATGTGTGCATTTAAATTGCATATAAATAAATATATAAAACTACTAGAGGAAACTCTTTCAAACTGCACATCTGGCATAAGATTAGGGTAATTTTTTATTTATTTTATTTTTACATTTTCTTTCAAGCTTTGACATGGACACCTTTAACCCGGTGTTACACCATATTCTGTGACCCATCATATTGAGGACAACAGGGACCTCTTAAGAAACAGAATCGAAGTGAAAATGTAATTATTAATATGAAGGCGTGCGCAGATTCAGCATGTTTAATCTTTTTAACTAAAGGTTTGATTCGGTAGAAATTGGCAACCACAGTAAATAAAAATAAATTGTTTAAAGCTATTAAAAATGCGACATTGTTAACAATGGTAATTTCGGAACTTGTAAACGTTGCCTTAATATTTCCACTTTACTGATTTGCTTTATGCCGAAATAAAAAAAGGATTATGAGGTTTTTTTTTTATTGTAAGATTTCTTTGTTGAAGACACAAGTGCAATTTTTTTAGTAAAACTGTATAAATCGAGAAATTTAAATAAGGTTTGGCGTGAGCTTCCTTGTCCTTTCCTTTCCTTTCCCGAGATTATGGAACGCTTTACCTTTTCATCCAGCAGCAAACAGCAGCGTCTTCCTCAACTGCTCCACATCTGTCAGCATCTGTTTTACAGCTCGGTTGATGGGAAATAACTCTTCATCAAAAGCTGATTCAATCATTTGAAGATGACTGCACTCATCCGCTACAACCATGATTGTTTTCACCTTTCAAAATAAAAGCCCCCCAGCTATTGGAAAAAATATATATTTTTTCGATTTTATTTTTATTTTTATTCTTTAACGAAACGATTCGCTACTCGTTTTTTTTACATGAGGCATCGATATTTTCAATTCATATTTAGGATTTCATCATACCAAAGAGGAAAAAATGTAACGGCAATGGCCTGTTTTTTTAAACCAAATTTTAAAAAAGTTACTGATATA
>JBBPBX010041241.1:18249-28958 GCA_038048925.1 Garcialebias charrua
GATAATTAATGTTTCCAGTCCATCTATCGGTTTTATTTACTTGTGTTTTCATGCAGGGTCGTTGAGGAGCTGGTGCCGATCATCAGCGCTCATTGTCTGAGCCGCCTGCCCGTGGCGTACACTCTGGACAGGTCTCCAGTCCATCACAGGGCAGTGGTGGGATGTAACTAAGTACAAAGACTTTGTTACTGTACTTAAATACATTTTTCATGTATCTGTACTTTACTTAAATAGAATTAAATGTGGGTACTTTTACTTTTACTCCACTACAGTTTACATGAAATATCTGTACTTTCTACTACACTACATTTCTATAATATGTTGTGTTACAAGTTACATTCACGTTGCAGTTTTTTTATTTATTAGTTTGAAAGTAACAAATGTCGAGAGGGGAGTTGATTCATTGAATCAATGCAAAGTGGACAGGTAACATTAGACCCGCCTTCAAGAAGAGCTGGAACAATGACATTCGTTCAACCTTTATTTAGTCAGGTTAATCCCATTGAGCCTCGAGGACTCATTTACAAGAGAGACCTAGCTACAAACAAAGAGTGATGACAACAGCAACAATAGATTTTCCTTGGACAATCAACAATAGATAAACATAAGAGAGAAATACCGATTTTTTTTAAACGAAGTTAAACAAAGATATCAAAGTAGCAAAACAGACAGATTATAAGGCAGATGTAGAAAATCAAAAACAGGAACATGTCTGCATTGGTTTTTGTCAGGATTCCAACAGATTCTTAAAGCCATATAAAGACATATGGGAGTATAAACGTCATCGAGCTGGGAGCACCCACAGCACCACTAACACACCCAAAATGGATTCCACCACAGAGATTCAGCCAGAAGATACACAACACCCATGGCCTTATTGAAAGATTATTGAAAGACTATTGAAATATTATTGAAATATTATTGAAATACTGTTCAATTGTAATACTGTTCATTTCAGCAGGACAGATTCTCTCTCCCAAAAGAGCCAGACTGGACTCAAAAACTTTGAAAACCAACTTCTTCTGAACTTGAACAAGAAATTCTTGATGCAATATTAAAATGTGTCAGTTCATGGGATGTTAGGAGACAAGAGATGTCTCCAAATGTCTCGGCACTCAGGTCCAAGTTTTGAAAATGGTGTCAGGAAGTTAAAATATTGTTCACTTTTGACCCATTACAAGGTTGACTAGACAGTATTTTAACTAGAGTTGATGACAAACTGGAGTTGAAATGATCATAGTAGTTTATTATTTTGTTAGGTCTAATGCTCCTTTTTTCAGGCAGACAACTTTTACTCAAATGTGTTTACTGCAGTTAAAATGACACATTGGTTTTACTTTGTGTTAAATAAAAACTTTCAAAGGTATAATCATTCTTCTTTCTTATTTTGCTTAATGACATTTAACTCTGGATGTCATCCCTGAAGTTCTGCTGCACAGAATCACAAGTCCAAGTGTGAACTGTGTCACAGAGTAAACACAATAAAAACATGTATTATCTGCAGCATTGTTCATTAAAATGACTCAACACTATTAACGTATTACAGAAAATATACATACAGTACAAGCACTTAATGTTATTGTATTAGGTACTACATTCAGCAAGTACTTTTACTTTAATATTTTAAGTATTTTTTTAAACAAGTACAGTCCTTTTTTACTTTTACTTAAGTAAAATATTAATATGGTACTTCTACTTTTACTAGAGTACATTTTTGACTGTTTATTTGTACTTTTACTTAAGTACAGTGTTTGAATACTTTCTCCACCACTGTCACAGGGACACAAAGAGACAAATGAGACAAGTATTCTCACTCACGCTTAGATGAAGTTTAGAGTTACCAATTGACACAACATGCATGTTTTGGGGCTGTGGGAGGCGTGGTACTGCAAACTCCCATCAGAAAGCCGCCAGGCGGAAGGCAGTCTTGTGACCTTTTTGTTGTGAAGCAATAGCTGCAACCACTACTCCACTGTCATGTCCTGGACGACTGAGAATCTTCACCAGCATACTACTCCACTGTGCAGCCCTGAAACTGGTGATTATGTAAAAGTTTAAAAAACACTGCATGGAGTTTGCATGTTCTCTCCATGCATGTGTGGTTTTTTTCTGGGTAGTCTGGTTTCCTTCCACAGATCAAAACATGCTTGTTAGGCTGACTGGTAACTAAATTGTGTGACTTGTGACCTGTCCAGAGTGTACCACACATCTTGCTCAGTGACTACAGTACTATGGGCACCAGTGAACCCCTGTGACCCAGAAAGGAAGAAGCAGGTAAAGTAATGGACAGATGGACTTAGATGGCAACAGGCCACTTTCTAAAGAGGGTCAGTCTTGAACTATTTGAGGCAGCTGTGGCTGAGTGGTTAGAGCAGTTGCTCTCCAATATGAGAGTTGGGGGTTCATTTCCACCAGCAGTCACATGTTGAAGTGTCCCTGGGCAAAAGTTGTGACTTTTTTTAGCAGCTCAGTCTTTATTTGCTATACATTTGATGAAATCTCTATTTTAATTATTGCTCTCAAGTATCCTTGCAAATCTGTTTAAAGGAAACAAAGAAAACGTTTTGTCTTAAGTAAAGACAATTGTTTGAATTTGATTGTGTAAAAAATCCCTTTAATCCCCCCGTTTTAATGATCTAACAATTTATTTGACCAAAAGCAGTCAACGTCCAGGCGGAGAAAGATGAAGAAAAACGTGAAGTGCAAGCAAAGATAGGATTGTTTTTTTTTTTTCTCTGTGTCTTTGTTGAGGACGTGCGAGAAGCTGAGAGCGCTGTCACCTCACATTGTGTCCCTGAACCAAGTAATGAGGCTCAGCATAGACAGATGTGTCACTTCTTTCTGTCATTTAATAACATTTTTTCTTATTCTTCACTCATTATTTTTGTTTCCCCCTCTTTGGTTATTTTCTCAGCAGCTTGTGTTCTGTGACCTTTTTCTTTGAGTCGGTATCTACGAATCAAAGATGAAGGCTGGATGTGCATCAGCTGGCTTGTACTGTACCTTCTTCTTCACAAACTGTCTACAACTGCCGATGCCAAACCGTTTCACCTGAAAGACCTTTAACTCCCTTAGTTAAAGTGGAAAACTAGTTCACTTTGGAGAGGCAAGTTAACAAAGCAAAGGGTTCTTGATTTTTAGTTTTGCCCCTTTCTTATTGAAGCTGCCTAACTCATCAGCTTCATATGGTTCTGATAATACACCAAACGTCCATAGCCATGTTGTGTCCATAATCATGGTGGTGTACTGGATTCCTGTATAGATCTTGGGGGAGCCTGATGGCAGCTTGCTCATGAGATGTAGCTTTTTAGATCCATCCATCCATCCATCATCTTTACCCGCTGCTTCCTTTTTGAATCGCAGTTGTCACTGGTGCCCATCCAGTGTGTGAGAGACAGGAGACACCCTGGACAGGTCTCCAGTCCATCACAGGGACACATAGAGACAAACAACCATTCACTCTCTCGCTCTCACCTAGAGACAATTTAGAGTCACCAATCCGAACATGCATGTTTTTTGAATGGTTTGGCAGCCAGTCCAGGGTGTCCCCCGCCTCTTGTCCACTGACTGATGGAGACAGGCAGCAAAAACCCTCATGACCCTGAAAAGCAACAAGCAGGCAAACAACATTGATGGATGGTAAACTAATTGTCCTGAGTCTCCAACAAAACTCTGCATCAGTTGCTGCATTTTCCCAGTGCTGTGGAAAGTTGAGAAAAGTTCAACTTGTGAAGCTGGAACAAATGAAGTGATGTGAATGACTTTATTTATTGTGAGCGCGGTTAAATCAGGCAGAGCTCTGCAGGGCTCAACACTAACCTCTTGTCAACATGAGACACCTAACTTTCCATGTCTTCAACGGTAATTCAACACATTTTCCAAGCTTTAGGCAATGCAAATTTAAATGATTTCTTTCTCAAACTCAATGATACATTTTGACTCCTTGCCTGAAGCACTGCAACTTCAAGGTCTCAGCGTGATCTGTTGAGCTTCCTTATATTCAACATAACAGTAAATAAAAGAAAATGACCTTATTTGCTGACTGTTGTACAGCAGTTTATTTATTTATGTTGTGATATGAGATAATTGGACCAATCTGTCGTTAAATCATACTGAAATTAATAATCCAGCAGTACTCTCCTTCTCTCCCTTTTATAGATTGTTTGTTTACCGTATTTTCCGGCCTATAAGTCACAGTTTTTTTTACTAATTTTCATGTCCTGCGACTTATGCGGCAAAGCGACATATTTAGGGATTTTCCCCCATATTTTTAGACCAATATTTGGCTGAGATATGACCGATTCCATTCATTCTGACGAAAAAAATGGAGCAGTACCACTTTCGGTCGCTAGGGTCCACCGCCCGTTCCCAGCTCATGTGTCCGACAGCAGACTCATCTGGTCGGACTCACTCTGTCGCAGCCCGGCCTCCTGCTTTCTAGAGGTCTGAACTACTGTTAGCTCAGTGTTTTACTGTTAGCAAAATAGCCCAAGAACCACAGGACAGATTTTGATTAAACTTACAGAAAGTAATCACTGGATGGACATTTACAACTGATTAGCTTTATGAGATGTTTGAGCTAAAATTCAATTTATTTATAATTTATTTTCACAGCGAGCGCGCACGTTTGGAAGACCATCAAAGCTAAACAATTTAAATCCAGCTGATTTGACCATTACAAACATTTAATAAGGAAAAGGTCAGCTCAGATACACCTTTACTATAATGTCAGCAAACAAATATTTTTTTAGCTGTTTATCGTGTTAAAATTTAAAGAAATGCAGCGTTACCACCCTCTGCTTATGCACGTTTCGTAGCACCAACGTAGCAAAACTATTTTTTTAAATTCAGCTGATTTGACCATTACGTGCATTTAATAAGGAAAACTTAAGCTCAGACACATCTTTGCTATAATTTTCAGCAAACAAATAATTGTTTTTAAGTGTTAATTTTGTTAAAGTCCTTCCGTGCACGCTCCTGTGGCCATTTCGCAGCCAATCCATTTTGGGCAAAACACCGGCCCACATTTCTGGGTTGTCACTGCTGACGCGTAACATACGCAACGCGTCAGCGGTGACGCATAATAGATGCAACGTATACGGAGGTGCGACACGTTTATGGATTTTTCCACTTTATTGGACATAATTGGACTAATGCGACTTATAGGGCGGTGTGACTTTTCAGCCGGAAAGTACGGTACTTGTTTTTAAATTTGATTTTTTTTTTTACATACCGGTAAATCAGGAGTCCCCAACTCTGGTCCTCTGGGATCACTCACCGTCCTGCATGTTGGAAGTTTTCAGATGCGTCAGCACGTCTGATTGAACTGACTGAATTATTTTCTCAGCATTGCATCAAGTCCTGCAGAATCAGGGACTTCAAGGTGTGTTGAGGGAAGGAAGTTTCACAAACCTGCTGCACCACGGTGCAGCTCTGAGGGCCTCTGGTAGAAATAATCTTTCCGAAATGTATTTCCTTGAATTCTTTGAAATGATCTCACATTTTCTTAATGTCCTTGTCTTTCTACAGTAGATAATAAGGTGTGTCATTCAATTAAAAGTTGCACCAACAGTATTTTTCTTAATGGAACTAACAAAGAGGAAATTATGAAAATGGTAAAAAATCTCTCAGACAAGAGATCAAAAGACTGGGTGGACATGGATATGATGTTCGTAAAAGAAATAATGAGTTATGTTATTGAACCGTTTACATATATATGCAATTTATCTTTTTCAACAGGAATATTTCCAGATAACATGAAAGTAGCAAAGGTAATTCCTCTTTTTAAAAATGGTGATAAATGTCTATTCAATAATTATAGGCCAATATCCTTATTACCACAGTTCTCAAAAATTCTAGAAAAACTATTTGTGACCAGATTGGATCAATTTATTGATAAACAAAATATTTTAAGTAGCAGTCAGTATGGGTTTAGAGAAAAAAACTCTACTTCAATGGCTCTCATGGATTTTATGGAACAAATAACCAATGCTGTCGATCATAAACAGTACTGTGTTAGTGTTTTTGTTGATCTAAAAAAAGCATTTGATACCATTGACCACACCATTCTCCTTGAAAAACTAAATAAATATGGTATTAGAGGACCAGCATTACAGTGGGTATCTAGCTATTTGAAAGATAGGAAACAGTTTGTGCAAATAAATGATGTTAGATCTGACCTCCGTGATATCAATTGTGGAGTTCCTCAGGGCTCTGTGCTTGGACCAAAGTTATTTATTTTATATGTGAATGACTTGGTAAATGTGTCAGGACTTCTTAAATGTGTTCTTTTTGCCGATGACACCACTTTTTTCTGTTCGGGTAAAGACATAAAACAGATTTTGGATATGATGAAAACAGAATTTATAAAAATACAAACTTGGTTTAAATTAAACAAATTATCTTTGAATCTAGATAAAACTAATTACATGATATTCAGTAACAAAAAGAGAAGTGTTGATGACAATCCATTTGAAATTGAAGATGTTGTGATCTGTAAAGTGAGTGAAGTGAAGTTTCTGGGTGTTATCATTGATGACAAACTGACATGGAAACATCATGTAAATTCCATTAAAACAAAAATAGCTAGATCAATTGCAGTACTGTATAAAGTCAGGGATTTTTTAATTGATAAAGCTCTGCATATGTTGTATAACACAATCATTGCTCCACATTTAATCTATTGTATTGAGGTTTGGGGAAAAGCGTGCAAAACAATTACAAAGCCTGTTTTTATTTTACAAAAGAGAGCTGTAAGAGTAATCACCAGAAAACATTTCAGTCACCCATCAAACACCTTGTTTCTTCAGCTAAACTTACTGAAATTCCAGGAATTGGTAGAATATAGTATTTTATCAGTTATGTATAGGGCTCATAATAACACATTACCTTTAAATATCCAAAGAAATTTTATAAAAAGACAAAGTTGTTACAATCTCAAAGGGACAGAGATATTCATCAAACCACAATTCAGAACCAGCTTAAAGGGACGGTCTACCTCAATTCAGGGAGTTCGATTGTGGAATGCTCTGGAGAGTGATGTTAAAAATGCAAAATCAATGTGTACATTTAAGAAAAAGGTCAAAAAGGACTTGCTCAAAAACTATATATGATGTAACTTAGTGTGTTTGTGTATTACACTTATGTTGTACTTATGATGTAGCTTAGTGCGTTTGTGTATTACAGTTAGAAAAATTAAGTAGTTTTTCATTTGTGACGCAGTTTGTGTATTACAGTTAGAAAAAACGAAGTAGAATTATTCATTTTTGTGATGTAGTTTGTGTATTACAGTTAGGAAAATTAAGTAGAATTATTCATTTTGTCAACATCTTGATGTTGTGCCATCTTGTAGTTTGTGTATTACAGTTAGAAAAATTAAGTAGAATTATTCATTTTATGATCTAGTTTGTGTATTAGTTAGGAAAATTAAATTAAAAAAAAAAAAAAAAATAGGAAAAGTAAGTAAAAAAAAAAAAGTAAAAATAAAAATAAAATAAAAATTAAGTGTGATGTAGTTTGTGTATTAGTTGGAAAAATTAAGTAGAATTATTCATTTTGTGATGTAGTTTGTGTATTACAGTTAGAAAAATCAAGTAGAATTATGGGTGATGTAGTTTGTGTATTACAGTTGGAAAAATTAAGTAGAATTTTTCATTTTGTGATGTAGTTTGTGTATTACAGTTAGGAAAATTAAGTAGAATTATTCATTTTGTGATGTAGTTTGTGTATTACAGTTAGGAAAATTAAGTAGAATTATTCATTTTGTGATGTAGTTTGTGTATTACAGTTAGAAAAATTAAGTAGAATTATTCATTTTGTGATCTAGTTTGTGTATTACAGTTAGGAAAATTAAGTAGAATTATTCATTTTGTGATGTAGTTTGTGTATTACAGTTAGAAAATTAAGTAGAATTATTCATTTTGTGATGTAGTTTGTGTATTACAGTTAGAAAAATTAAGTAGAATTATTCATTTTGTGATGTAGTTTGTGTATTACAGTTAGAAAATTAAGTAGAATTATTCATTTTGTGATGTAGTTTGTGTATTACAGTTAGAAAAATAAGTAGAATTATTCATTCTGTGATGTTGCTTGAAGGTTATCATTGGTTGAACAAACTGTGAAATAAGGGGCAGATATAATAAGATTTCATCTTCTTTCTGCTCCCTTCATTTTATCCTACTTGTATTCTTGTATCTGATGAAACTGTCTTGTATTGTTCTTTTAAAATGAATGAATAAACATCAAATCAAATCAAATCAAATCAATACAATTTAAGAAACATTCAGAATGGACTAACTGAGCTCTCTTTCACCTTGGAGACCTCTGTAGAAGAACAGACTGTACTTATAAGTAGAAAGTTTCAGAAACAATTTGCAGCCACCACCCCAAATTCCAACATCAACTGTTAAATGAACATTTTGTGGGTCAAATTTAAAAATAAAAATCATAAAACTTTACAGTAACCTGGGGTTATTTTATTCCCATCAATTAAAGATGAATGATACAAAGTTCTAGCTTTACGGAGCGCTTTTTTTGTACATTAGCAGGCTCTCTCTCCAGGATAAGTAAGATTCCTCAACGTTAGTGGAGCCCCATTTTCTTGCTTGCTTTCTAGATGTCTGTTTTAAAGTATGTAACTCAGAATTGAACCATTGAGCTAATCTTCTCTGATTACTTTTTCAGTGGAGCAGCTTTATCGAGTCAAGTTTGCAAAGTAGTTGTAAAATTATCAACCAGATCTAAGTCACTTCTCTGATGTATTACTCTGCAAGACGGAAGAAAACTATGGAAGAGAATCTTTAAATTTGGTTACAGCTATATCAAGTTTGACTTTCTGTGACCAATTTAAAATGTAAATGATGTTTTTAGCGTGCTGTATCCAGAAAGAGCTGGCGTTTTGGGAGTTTTGCCTCCATTTGGTCAAAACACCATTGTTTTGTATGGCAGGGTTGTTTTCTTTGTGTGCGTGTATTTCTGGTCCATGTTGTACAATATAATGTTATAATAAAAAAATATATTGCACTATACTCCCAAGCTTCTTGTTTTGATTTATGATTTGCACTTTTTTTTAAAGCGTTGGTTTATTAAACAAAAATGTGAACAGATAAAAAAAGCTGCATCGTGCTGCTGTGACTGGCTGCCACACTTCATTTCTGCTGCAGAACATTTTTAGACCAGGGTGGTAAACACTGGCACTGCTGACACATTAATATGAGCCAGTTAGAGGAGAAAAAGAGTTTTTCTGGAGCTGCTCAAACCTCGCTCCGTCCTTGTGATATGGAGTTTGGCTCAACAAAGTGGCTCTTATCAGCAGCAGTTTGACCTACAGCTGTGGAGCTGTTAGAGCTTGTCAAGTGTTTTACAAGAGCTTCAAAAGCACCAAGAGCTCCAGAGATAGAACATGAAGGTAGGACAATAATTAAAAACTACAAAAATTAGAATTTTACACAAAACAATCGTGGAACTTTGAGTGTGTTTGATTAAAACATGCTGGAACAGCTGAAACTGAACTGTTGAAGTTCAAACAATCAGAAGAAAAGCTCAAATTATCTTAACAAAAAAAAAAGTAAAAGCTACAGTAGATAAAAGCTAAAGACAACAAAACAATAGCTTAACCTAAAATTACCTAAAATTTACTCAAAACTAAACAGCAGCTAAAAGATATTTGCAAAGTTAAATACAGATGACAAATGTGACAAATTATTATTATTATTATTAAACTAGAAAATAGCAAAAAGCTAACACAAACAAAATGTTAGCTAAAAGTAGCCAAATATAAAGCAGTATACGGTACTAAACATTTCTAAAAATAAAATAAAAAACATGGCGGGTTTTAATGATATGAGGCTATTTCAATGATTTCTGTAAAGAAAACAATAGTTAAATACTGTAATTCAAAAAGTACAAGACATTTAAAAAACAAAACAAAAGCTGCAATGCCTTGAACGGCCTGAACGTTTTGACACTTGAATGGATGAAATAGCTAAAATTGTGCTAGTTACTTGTAAAAAATAAAAATAAAGAAGAAACTGACTCAGATTTCACACAATCAAATAAAATAGGACAATAAAAACAAATGCATTTGTTTAATTGGTAAAATTATGTTTTTTCTACCCTTAATAAAGGTGTAATTTCTATTAGTAAGGTGTATTTCTGTACATCCCCATGTTCTCAAACTGGTGTTTTAGATTACAAGCTTGTAACTGAAATAAGAAAAAAAAAATAATAATTAGGCCAAGTTGCATAATAGTTGCGTGCGTGTGTGTGTGTGTGTGTGTGTGTGTGTGTGTGTGTGTGTGTGTGTGTGTGTTATTGTCAATATGCATTACAATACTGTACAGGTAAGCAGGTTGAGCTCTTTTTGCAGGCAGGACACAGGTGCACCGTGTCACCTGGATGTGTGTTGTGTGTAACTGACCTGCTGTGTGTCGTAGAGGGTGAGACGTTGGGCGCTGTGGGCCCAGAGTCCAAACCGTTCTTCACTTCAGACTCTTTGTCAGAGCAAGACTGACCAGGGTCTGTGGGAGACAATAGTGGAGCGGTGTGAGCAAATCTTTAGTATCAGAATGGATTTATTGCACAAATGATGATTTAATTGATGTGTGTGTGTGTGTGTGTGTGTGTGTGTGTGTGTGCGTGACTAATCTTACTCAGAAGTCTCTTCCAGTCTTTAATGAGGACCTTGGCCAAAGTGATGACCTCTTCATCTG
>JBBPBX010041242.1:0-28958 GCA_038048925.1 Garcialebias charrua
AATGACAGTGAGACCTGGAGGGGTGTGGTTGGGAGGAACGGCCCCCCTGATCTGAACCCGAGTGGTGTTCTGTTGTTGGACTTCTGTGCTCGTCATGGATTGTCCATAACGAACACCATGTTCAGGCATAAGGGTGTCCATATGTGCTCTTGGCACCAGGACACCCTAGGTCGTAGTTCAATGATCGACTTTGTTGTCGTCTCATCTGATCTGCGGCCGCATGTCCTGGACACTCGGGTGAAGAGAGGGGCGGAGCTGTCAACTGACCACTACCTGGTGGTGAGTTGGCTCCGATGGTGGGGGAGGATGCCGGTCAGACCTGGCAGACCCAAACGTATTGTGAGGGTCTGCTGGGAACGTCTGGCAGAGTCTCCCGTAAGACGGAGCTTTAACTCCCACCTCCGGGAGAGCTTTGAACACGTTCCGAGGGAGGCGGGGGACATTGAGCCCGAGTGGGCCATGTTTCGCGCCTCTATTGTCGAGGCAGCTTATCGGAGTTGTGGCCGCAAGGTTGTTGGTGCCTGTCGTGGTGGCAACCCTCGAACCCGGTGGTGGACACCGGCGGTGAGGGATGCTGTCAAGCTGAAGAAGGAGTCCTATTGGGCCTTTTTGGCCTGTGGGACCCCGGAAGCAGCAGATAGGTACCGGCAGTCCAAGCGGCATGCGGCTCGGGTGGTTGCTGAGGCAAAAACTCGGGCGTGGGAGGAGTTCGGAGAGGCCATGGAGAATGACTTCCGTACGGCTTCGAGGCGATTCTGGTCCACCATCCGGCGTCTCAGGGGGGGAAAGCGGTACGCGACCAACACCATTTATGGTGGGGATGGCGTGCTGTTGACCTCAACTCGGGATGTTGTGAGTCGGTGGGCGGAATACTTCGAAGACCTCCTCAATCCTACTGGCACGTCTTCCACTGAGGAAGCGGAGCCTGGGGACTTTGGGTCGGGCTCTCCAATCTCTGGTGCTGAGGTCGCCGAGGTGGTTAAAAAGCTCCGCGGTGGCAAGGCTCCGGGGGTGGATGAGATTCGTCCTGAGTTCCTTAGGGCTCTGGATGTTGTGGGGTTGTGTTGGCTTACGCGACTCTGCAATATCGCGTGGACATCGGGGGCAGTTCCCTTGGATTGGCAGACTGGGGTGGTGGTTCCCCTATTCAAAAAGGGGGACCGTAGGGTGTGTTCCAACTATAGAGGGATCACACTCTTAAGCCTCCCTGGTAAGGTCTATTCAGGGGTTCTGGAGAGGAGGGTCCGTCGGATAGTCGAACCTCGGATTCAGGAGGAGCAGTGTGGTTTTCGTCCTGGTCGTGGAACACTAGACCAGCTCTACACCCTCAACAGGGTCCTGGAGGGTGCGTGGGAGTTTGCCCAACCAGTTTACATGTGCTTTGTAGACTTGGAAAAGGCATTCGACCGCGTCCCTCGGGGGGTTCTGTGGCGGGTACTCCGGGAGTATGGGGTACCAGGCCCATTGATATGGGCTGTTAGGTCCCTGTACGACCGGTGTCAGAGCTTGGTCCGCATTGCCGGCAGTAAGTCAGGCTCGTTTCCGGTGAGAGTTGGACTCCGCCAAGGTTGCCCTTTGTCACCGATTCTGTTTATAACTTTTATGGACAGAATTTCTAGGCGCAGCCAAGGTGTTGAGAGGATCCGTTTTGGTGGCCTTAGAATCGCTTCTCTGTTTTTTGCAGATGATGTGGTCCTATTGGCTTCATCAGCTCGTGATCTACAGCTTTCGCTGGAGCGGTTTGCAGCTGAATGTGATGCGGCCGGGATGAGGATCAGTTCCTCCAAATCCGAGGCCATGGTCTTGAGCCGGAAAAGGGTAGCGTGCCCTCTCCGGGTCGGGGAGGAGGTCCTTACCCAAGTGGAGGAGTTTAAGTATCTCGGGATCTTGTTCACGAATGAGGGAAAACTGGAGCGTGAGATCGATAGGCGGATAGGTGCAGCGTCCGCAGTGAAGCGGGCGCTGTACCGGTCTGTCGTGGTGAAGAGAGAGCTGAGTCAAAAGGCAAAGCTCTCAATTTACCGATCGATCTACGTTCCCACCCTCATCTATGGTCATGAGCTTTGGGTTATGACCGAAAGAACAAGATCTCGGATACAAGCGGCTGAAATGAGTTTTCTCCGCAGGGTGTCTGGACTCTCCCTTAGAGATAGGGTGAGAAGCTCAGTCATCCGGGAGGGACTCGGAGTAGAGCCGCTGCTTCTCCACATCGAGAGGAGCCAGTTGAGGTGGCTCGGGCATCTGGTTAGGATGCCTCCTGGACGCCTCCCTGGTGAGGTGTTCCGGGCATGTCCCACCGGGAGGAGACCCAGAGGAAGACCCAGGACACGCTGGAGGGACTATGTTTCTCGGCTGGCCTGGGAACGCCTTGGGATTCCCCCAGAGGAGCTGCTCCAAGTGGCTGGGGAGAGGGAAGTCTGGGCCTCCCTACTTAGGCTGCTACCCCCGCGACCCGACCCCGGATAAGCGGAAGAAAATGGATGGATGGAATTCTTCAGACTCAGCTGATCAATAGAAACTTTCTGTCTGACGACTCTTTAAAATCCCAGCAGGAAGGTTTGTGACATCAGGAAGTGCTACAGCCAGCTGCTGCTGCCTGTGAATAACCACAGAGTTGCTGCTTCTTGCAGTGCAAACATTTATGAACTACCGTCTCTACTATGAGGTCTGAGGTTCCAGATGTTTAACAACAGAAATCATCTGGTCTGAGCCTTCAGCGCATCTGGCCTTTCAAAATAAAATGTTATTTCTCCAAACTGAAGTCACTCACAGAGATACTTCATCTTAAAATGTCCATAATGTCTCTTTGACCCCATTAGACTAATATTTGATCCCTCTTGTCTCTGAGGTTTAACAAACATTTTCTGTTGTTGTTGTTGTTTTTTCCACACATAAACAAAAATCGTGATCAACAAACAGCCTCACGAGTTTGTGTTGAGAAGTTCAGACGAATCTGAGAGGAAATAATTAACATGATGAACACCTGAAGTCAAAAGAAAGCACGAGTTGTGTTAGTAAAATATTGTCCTTGCTTTGTATTCGGATGTGTTTGTGTTGCTGAAGACTCATAAAGGTCATTAAAGATCATAAAGGTCATTAAAGGTTGTCAAAGGTTGTTAAAGGTCATTAAAGGTAGTTAAAGGTCATTAAAGGTTGTTAAAGGTTGTTAAAGGTCATTAAAGGTAGTTAAAGGTCATTAAAGGTTGTTAAAGGTTATTAAAGGTCATTAAAGGTTGTTAAAGGTCATTAAAGGTTGTTAAAGGTTATTAAAGGTCATTAAAGGTTGACTTTGGGCGGCCGTGGTGTAGTGGTAATGGCAGTCGTCTCCCGATCGGAAAGTTGGCGGTTCAACTCCCAGGACCCGCACCATGTGTCGTTGGGCAAGACACTTAACCCTTAGTTGCTCCCGGTAGGACTGGAAAGCACCTTGCATGGTAGTCTGACGCCACCGGTTTATGAATGTGTGTAGCATTCAATATATGTGTAGCACTTTGAGATTTTCAGTAATGAAAAGTGCGTTATAAATTGAATTAATTATTATTATTATTATTAAAGGTCATAAAGTTCATTAAAGGTTGTTAAAGGTCATTAAAGGTTGTTAAAGGTCATTAAAGGTTGTTAAAGGTTGTTAAATGTCATTAAAGGTTGTTAAAGGTAGTTAAAGGTCATTAAAGGTTGATAAAGGTCATTAAAGGTAGTTAAAGGTCATAAAGGTCATAAAGGTCATTAAACGTTGTTAAAGGTTGTTAAAGGTAATTAAAGGCAATTAAAGGTTGTTAAAGGTTGTTAAAGGTCATAAAGGTCATTAAACATTGTTAAAGGTTGTTAAAGGTCATAAAGGTCATTAAACATTGTTAAAGGTTGTTAAAAGTCATAAAGGTCATTAAATGTTGTTAAAGGTTGTTAAAGGTCATAAAGGTCATAAAGGTCATTAAACGTTGTTAAAGGTTGTTAAAGGTCATAAAGGTCATTAAACGTTGTTAAAGGTTGTTAAAGGTCATAAAGGTCATTAAACGTTCTTAAAGATCATAAAGGTCATTAAAGGTAATTAAAGGTTGTTAAAGGTAGTTAAAGGTCATTAAACATTGTTAAAGGTTGTTAAAGGTCATAAAGGTCATAAAGGTGAATGTGAGGTCAGTGGAGCGAGTAGCAGAACACCTGGCTGACACACACCTGGAACACAAACAGAACCAGGAATCAAAGCTGACCATCACCGCCGCCCCCTGCTGGAGCAGCAAGGTTCTGCAGAGGCTCGCAGGAGGCGGGGCTTCATCACAGTGCTGTTGTTGTTTGTTGTTGTTTGTAGGTGATCGATGTTCAGATCAACAATAAAACAATCGACTCCCTGACTGTCAACAACACTTCTGAGAGCAGACAGACCCGGGGGTACCTGGACATGAGCGGCTGCAGAGGCCCAGGTGCGCTGGACCTGTTTACTGTTTACTTCTTTGTTTTTGTTTGTTTGTTTGAAATCCTCCTCCTCTCTTCAGGCGCTGCGTATAAAGCTGGAAGTGCGGTAACAACTCCTGAGACCTGCGTCACCATCACCTGTAATGCGTCACTGGGGCTCCTGACCTCCACCTGCGCTCCACTGGAGCGTTGCCAGGGCAACGGCAGGTAAACACACCTGCCTTGTGTCAGAGCTTTTATTGTGAAACAGCAGCGGCAGGAAGTGGTTGTTTCATCTTCTGGGTGATCTAGCACCACCGTGTGGTTGGTTTGGGTTTCAGGTGCACCTCTTGAATGGTTCTTGTTTCCAACAGCTGCGTCGTAGCCTCCATGTCTGAACAGACGTTGAACCTGTCCGCGGACTTCCTCTGCACCGTGATGGGTCCGACTGTCATCAACACCCACGGCCTCCTGAGCTCAGCGCCAGATCGCTGTACCTACCTTCTCCTGTCCATTCCATTGGATCCACACTTCCAGATTTTGGGCAACTTCCAGGACCGGCGCCGTAAAGACGTGAGCTTCCTGGACAGTGTGACACTGCTCCTGGACGAGCCGGGTGTTCGCATCCACCTGAAACAGGGCGGCAGAGTTCTGGTGAGCTGCAGGGACATGGGTCAGGGCTCAGGTCCAGGATCTGAGTGGTTCTTTGACATGACCGTGTCTCTCTGTGCTGCAGCTGGACGACTCAGAACTGAGCCTCAACGGCTCGGACCAGATGGTTCACGGTGTGGAGCTCCATAAGAACCAGAGCGGCGTCAGCGCCACCGTGTCGCTCCCCAACATCACCACCTCTGTCTTCTTTGACGGCTACACAGCTCAGATCCACCTGCAAGGTAGAGAACATCCCACGGGCGTGACTGATGGCAAACCTGTTGAACGTTGATACTGACGTGACTCAACCTGTTGAACGTTGATACTGACGTGACTCAACCTGTTGAACGTTGATACTGACGTGACTCAACCTGTTGAACGTTGACACTGGCGTGACTCAACCTGTTGAACATTGATGCTGACGTGACTCCCGTCTGTCCTGAACTGGTCCAGGTTCTGCTGGGTCCTCTCTGCAAGGTCTGTGTGGAAACTCCAGCAGGTCGTGGGGTGAACTGAGGCTCCCCGAGTACAGCTCCACCAGGTGAGACCTCCTGCTGGACCAATGGACTGTGGGTCTGGAGAACGGCCCTGACCTTGTTGTGTGTCTCCCCCAGCTGTGAGGTGCAGCACGCGGACTCTAACGACAGTTCCATCAACTGCACCAAGGCGACTGAACGGTGAGCCGACTCATCTCTGTGGGACATCACGTCCTGTTTGAAGCCATGAGATGGCAGCTCAGGTGGAAGCTTTGACCAGTATTTACCTGTTTCTCCTAAAACCGAACAACAAATACATGAAAACATGCAGCTCAGAAAGAAAGGGCTCTTAGGTTTTGCAGAGGTACATGCATACTTGGTCTTTCTGCCTGAAGTGCTGCTGCATGCTGCCCCTCCCCTCTTAGTTCTCTCTTAAAAGCGGGAATCACCATGGCAACTAGTGACTCTGCAGATTGTGTGTCTTTTGTATTACCCAGCATGCTCTTCTTCCTCCTTTGTTTCCATCATGGCTGTCCCCGTAGATCCCCACATGTCGAGTTCAGTCTGCACTGAGGGAACGCTGCAGGTAATGATGTCCTGAGAGCGCACACTGTAACTGCACTGACGATGTGACATGTGGGAGGAGATATAAAAGGTAGCAGATCAATGAGGGATCTAGAGATGAAAATGAACCAGTGTGAGAGCCTACATGTAGATAATGATGACCAACTGACCAGAGAGTACAGGGTGCAGTGAAGGGTACGGTACAACCAGTTATGAAGTTTAGTGCACCATGGTAGTGTAGTGATACACCTTAGTCTCTGAACCTCTCAGTGAGACACCTTTTCTTGAAACCTTCAAGAAGAAGACAGTGGACACTGTTTATTCCATTAATTTGAATCAAAGACACAAATTAAATCATCAAGACTTTCTCATTTGTTCTAGTTCAAATATATCAAAAGAATAATGTGTTTATTGCATTGATCGTTGTTATTGTTCATTATTTTGATAGTCAAAGACTCTGTCCAAGTCAAGGACATGTCAAATTGAACTTTCAGTTCTGCTGGAGAGTGAGATGAAGAGAAACTTTCTCCTGAGCTGGATGAACAGAGTCATGAGCCAAAGACTTGTTCATCAGCTAGGGTTGACAGCCTGCCGCTGTTACAATCCGAACCGAGCTCAAAGCTCCAAACTTTGAATGAATTTTCCTCTTGAGGAATATTTTATTCTGAAAATCAACTGGAACTGACCACTACTTTGGTCCGGTTGACGTGGGCCTAGCGAGACGCTGGAACGGTAAACACGCTGAAGTCCAGCTCGGAAGTAACTTGGACTAAGAACCTTTATGTCTAAAGGCTGCCTCCATCTCTTACTGGAGCCGGGACCGACGTCTTTGCAAGGTAAAGAGTTGTGATTGTTTACGAGCGGACCTGGGTCTAGCGCAAGGACGTCAAACTCATTTTGTTCTGGGGGCCGCATTCAGCTTAATCTGATCTCAAGGGGGCCAGACCAGTAAACTCATTCCAAAATTACATAGAACGAACAGTAAGTCCACTTTTTTCATTGTATTAGTGCAAAGAAGAAATAAATTATAAAAATCTTTACATTAAATTAATTGTCCTTTTACACTTTTACTCAGTTTAACATTTATTTAAGACTTAAAACACATTAAAAAACTGATCACAGTGATTGCACAACGTTTTAAAACATTTAGTCAACAAACAGTTTTATAGGAAGAAGTCCATTTTTCTTGAAAAATCTGACACTCTGTGTCCACTTTTCTCTTTTTTGACAAGAACATTCCGCTGATGAGGGTGCCCGACTGTCCGTTCCAAGAGAAAAAGGGGGTAAAGCCATAGATATCAAGGGTAAAGCGATTGAACTGACTAAAACACAGTGCCTCTGGGTCCTAAAGGCACTTTGTTTGAGTAGGACAACATAGGAACTGACTAAACCACAGTGCCTCTAGCGGACAACATAGGAACTGCAGATTTTTAAGAAAATAACGTTTATTCTTTTTTTTATATAATTCAGATTTATCCTCGGGCCGACTAAACCCCATGGCGGGCCGGTTCCGGCCCACGGGCCGGATGTTTGACACCCCTGCTATGTCGCCCGAGAGTGTGCCATGTTTCTGGTTAAACTCATTTCAAGATAATTTCCCCCTCTCTTTCCTCCTTCCTTACTCCTTATCCATCTTGTCAGTAACGTAAGAAAAATTGCCTTCAGATATAAGTAAATTTATCATCTCATTACTGTACTTGTTTCTGTTGTCCACAATTTAAATCTGCTGACGTTTAAATTATAGGAATCTGATCAATCAATCAGTGTACATGTTATGATGTAAATTTATGATTTGTTAAATAAATGACTCATCTCCTGATGGGTCAACTATAATTAACGTTTCATGTCATTTACATCTCATTCTGGTCACATAATTTATTGTTTAATCCAAAAAAGAAGAGAACCCGTGAATAATTGATGATAAGGTTGTGTCAGGATAAAACCTGCTCATCTTACATCTGGTGGAATGTACGGTTCAGTAATTCTGACAGTACCTGTACCCCTACAGTAGACAGCATCCAACACCTGCAAGCAGCTGGCAGGGGCATTCATGTAAATAATGTCACCATAGTCAATGGTCGGTAGGAAAATAGCAGCTACAAGGCATTTTCTGGCATTCAGAGTAAAACAAGATCTATTTCTGAAAAATAAATCCAGTTTTCATTTCAGTTTCTTTATCAATTTTTTTTTAATATGCAGCTTAAGAGAGAGATGTGCATCCTCTAAAATTCCCAAGTATTTGTAATAATCCACAAACTCAATAGGAATGCCATGCATGGATGAGAGAGGAGGAAGAGCTGCTGGCTCCGACTTTCTGTTTGAAAACATCGTCCCTTTGGTTTTGTCAGCATTTATTACCAATTTAAGACGAACAAATTGGACCGAATGATGTCAAAGGCAGACTGGAAAAAGCTGGAAAACCTTGGCAACTAATTTAGTTCGACATTAAACAACAGTGTCATCAGCATAGAGATGTAAAGAGATGTCAGAAATGTTTTGACCTACATTACTTATATAAATTGTAGAGAGTGGGTCCTAAGACTGAGCCTTGTGGTACACCATTACTGATAGATAAATAGCTTGAAGAAGTAAAGCCTCAAAATAAAGCTTATAGATACTCTTCAAAATAAGAGACTGTCTCTGTCATAGCTCAGATTTTTACAGAGTATTCCCAGGTTTTAGAGGAGGATGACGATGGATGTTGGAGTTTCATCTTCTGAAAGATTTCCGTGTTGTCTGTTTCCTCATGTGGAGCAGCTGTAACCTCCTGAAGGAGGCGCCCTTCACCTCCTGCGCCATCGACCCAGAGCCCTACATCATCGCCTGCACAGACACTTTGTGCAGATACCCTGCAGTGGACGGTCTGAACTGTCAGGTCCTGGAGGCCTACGCCAGAGTCTGCAGCTTGTACAGCAACACCACGCTGGAGGGCTGGAGGTCCCAGGTGGACTGCCGTAAGACCTGTTGTGTTCCATTTAATACCACCAAGAGAGTCCAGCATGTTGTTTGAACACCACTTTATTCTGCTGTGTCACACCTGACAACAATCAAGTCTTCTTCACTTATATACCTTTGTACACCACCATGTAACCAAGAGTTATACTGACATCAAGTGGCTAAACTGTTACATCATCATATCATGACATCCTCCTTTCTTTAAAATATCACAATATACATTTACAATAATACACATATTCATTAACCTTAAAATGTTATGTCATCATATCATTACATCCTCCTTTCTTTAAAATATCACAATATACATTTACAATAATACACATATTCATTAACCTTAAAATGTTATGTCATCATATCATTACATCCTCCTTTCTTTAAAACATCACATTACATTTACAATAATACATATATTCATTAACCTTTAAATCACAAGTTCAGTCTTTGAGGTTTCTTTATCTGCCTTGTTGATCTTCTTAAGACAGGTTCACTAGAAATCTCTGTGCTTGAAGAAGATAAAGAAATAGAATTAGATGGAGATGATTTATGACCTTCTCCGTCTGTTTCGTCTACTCCATCCCCTTCACCAAAAACAACTGGCTCCTTAACAGTTTTTTGTATTTTAAGCAAACTGCGTCTATTACGTCTAATTATTTGTCCTTCCTCAGTTTTTACTGTAAAAGATCGAGGAGCAACTTCTTCAAGAACATTAGCTTTGGTCATCCATCTACCAGAATCTTCAATTCTGACTGTGTCATTTCTGTTGAGAAGCGGAAGCTGCTTTGTTGTTTTGTCATACACATGTTTTTGTTTAGCTTTTAAAGATCTTAGCTTTCGATGTAGTTTTGGAATCTTTCTCACTTTAGTGTAACATGGTAATGTAGTTCGCAGTTTTCTATTCATCAACAATTCTCCTGGTGATAATCCACATTCCAGAGGTGACGCTCGATAACTAAGCAAAGCAAGATAAGGATCTGAACCACTGTCAGCTGCTTTCTTCAGTAGTTGTTTGAGAATATGAACTCCTTTTTCAGCCTTCCCATTTGACTGAGGATACAGGGGGCTTGATGTAATGTGTTCAAATCCATAATGATCTACAAACATCTTCCACTCCTTGCTACTGAAACATGGTCCATTATCACTTACAACCACATATGGAATACCATGCCTGGCAAAAATGGATTTCACATGTGTAATCACACCATTTGATGATGTACTTGACAACAATGCCATCTCAGGAAAGTTAGAATAGTAATCAATGACAACTAAGTAGTCTTTGCCCTGAAGATGAAACAAATCCATTCCCACTTTATGCCATGGTTCCATTGGCATGTCCATAATAATCATAGGTTCTTTAGTTTGCTTATTTCTGTGTTTTTGACATGTTTCACATGATCCTATCATTCTTTCAATGTCTCTATTTATTCCTGGCCAAAACACAGTTTCCCTGGCCCTTCTTTTGCATTTCTCAATACCAAGATGACCTTCATGTATTCTACACAGAATATCTTGCCGTAAATTTTGTGGAATAACAATCCTGTTCTGCTTTAATAAAAGTCCATCCACATGGCTCAATTCACTTCTAATGTGGTAGAATAATGAACTAGATCCTTCTGGCCATCCATTCTCCATGTGTTCAACCACACGTTGTAACTCTGCATCAGCTGCTGTTTCTGCTACTATCTGTCCAAACTTTGCATTAGATACAGGTAGAGCTGCACACACCATGTTCACATAGCTTTCCACATCTTCTGCAGTAGTACTCATTGCATCCTTAAGAGGTGCTCGTGACAGTGCATCAGCTATGATAAGGTGTTTTCCTGGCGTATATATCAGTTCGAAATCATATCTCTGAAGTTTCATCATCATTCGTTGAATTCTTGGAGACATATCATTCAAATTCTTTCTCACAATTGTTACAAGTGGTCGATGATCTGTTTCTACAGTGAATGATGGTAAGCCATAAACATAACTGTGAAACCTCTCCAATCCAAAAACTAATCCTAGACATTCTTTTTCAATCTGAGCATAACGACACTCTGCTTCTGTCATTGATCTGGATGCATAAGCAACTGGTTTCCACAGCTCACCCTCAGCTTGCAGTAACACAGCTCCTAAACCATCCTTGGAAGCATCTGTCGACACCTTAATGCTCTTTGCTGGATCATAAAAGGTCAGCACAGGTGCAGTAGTCAGTAGTTTTTTAAGGCTTTCCCACTCACAATCATGTTCATCAGCCCACTGAAAATCATTTTCTTTACACAAGAGTTGTCTAATACTGGACGTTCTAGCTGCGAGATTGGGAATAAATTTACCAACAAAGTTTATCACTCCCATGATGCGTTGTACTCCAGTTTTATCTTTGGGTATTGACATGTTAAGTATGGCATTTATTTTTTCCTGACTTGGCTGTATGCCCTGTACTGATAACTTATCACCCAAAAATACAATTTCTTCAACTCCAAAAAGACATTTACTTTTGTTGAGTTTTAGTCCATGACTTTTAATGCGCTCTAAAACTTTGACGAGTCTCTCATTGTGCTCTTGACAAGTAGAACCCCAGATTATGATGTCATCGACATACACTCGAACTCCTTCAAGTCCAACAATCTGTTCCATTGCTCTATGAAATATTTCAGATGCTGATACTATTCCAAATGGTAGCCTCAAAAAACAGTATCTGCCAAAAGGAGTATTGAAAGTCCAATATTTGCTGCTACTTTCATCAAGTTTCAGCTGCCAAAAACCTTGTGAAGCATCCAATTTTGTGAAATATCTTGCACCTGTCATTTCACTAGTAATTTCGTTTAGGTATCTGGTAATGCTCACGTTTAATGTTTTCATTCAAATCCTTTGGATCCATGCACAATCTCAGTTCTCCATTCTTTTTCTTCACACACACCATCGAGCTAACCCAATCTGTTGGTTCTTCAATTTTTTTAATCACTCCCAACATAGTCATGCGTTCAAGCTCTTTCTTCACTTCATCTCTTAATGGTGTAGGAATTCTTCGAGCTGGATGTATTACTGGTTTTGCATTTTCTTTTAACTGTATTTTATATGTAAAAGGTAGTACACCAAATCCTTTAAATACATCAGCATAGTTTTGCACTATAGAATCAACAGAGTCATGTTGCTTACTTACAGCTGCATCAATGCGATTCACTCTTTTCACCAACTGCAAGTCTTCACAGGCTTTGTCACCTAAAAGAGAGTCCAAACCATCACTAACTACAGAGAATAATAGATTATGTGTTTTTCCTTTGACGGTCACTTTTAGTCTACACGTTCCCAAACACCTTATACTTTGTCCATTATAATCTCTGAGCGTGATTATTTTATTCTCTATTTTTGGCTTGACTTTCATTGTTTTAATGTCAGACATACTAATCAGGTTTGCTTTAGCACCAGTGTCCAATTTCATGGGAATAATAGTGCCATTAATTTGCAACGGTGCTATCCATTTATCTTCTCGGATAACATGAATTGTTTCTTGTGGTTTATCTTCACAGTTTACCATACCAATAAAAAATGTGTCACTCAGATCAGCATCTTCATCAGCATCTTCATCTTCAACCAAATTCACAGACCTTCCTCTTCTCTTCGAAAAGCACTGCTTGGCAAAGTGGTTTTTTCCCCCACACTGAGAACATTGCTTTCCATACGCAGGACATTGTTTCAGCTTATGTCGAGAACCACATCTCTTACAGTTGAACATCTCTTCATCCATGCGTTGCACAGCCCGTTGTCCTCTGCGATGTTGTCCTCTGCTTGAAACTGCACCAACCACAACAGATTCACTGATGCTGGCCGGGTTGTTCTGCATTGTTGAAAGTCCTCAGGTGCATCCGGGAGAGCTCACTGGCTTGGCAAATCTTCATAGCTCCTTCCAAGGAAAGCTCCATTTCTCTCAACAGCCTTTCTCGGATCTGCTTGTCTGCCACGCCGAACACTATCTGGTCACGAATCATGGAGTCTTTCAAGGTGCCAAAGTTACATGTCTGAGCCTTCAACTTCAGATCAGTCAGAAAACTATCAAACGTTTCATGTTGATGCTGCACACGAGATCGGAACACATATCTCTCGTATGTTTCATTTTTCTTTGGTGAACAGTGTCTATCAAAATAATCAAGCACATTCTCCAACTTGTCTTTGTCGTCTTCGTTATCAAAAACAAATGTGTTGTACACTTCAATGGCTTGTGAACCTGCTATTGTCAGCAGTAGTGCTACCTTTCTGCTGTCTGGCTCCTCATCCAGTCCCATGGCCTTCACATACAGCAGAAACTGTTGCTTGAAGTTCCTCCAACTGCTGTCAACATTGCCGCTCAGCTTCAAATTCTCTGGTGGCTTCAAAGAATCCATGTTCCTCACTTGTCAGTGATCCAAACTGGTTACTTTACTCCTGACACCATGTTGTGTTCCATTTAATACCACCAAGAGAGTCCAGCATGTTGTTTGAACACCACTTTATTCTGCTGTGTCACACCTGACAACAATCAAGACTTCTTCACTTATATACCTTTTTACACCACCATGTAACCAAGAGTTATACTGACACCAAGTGGCTAAACTGTTACATCATCATATCATGACAAGACCTGGTCCAACATGTGATCTAAAGAGATCCCTTGTTGGTCCTACAGAGTAACTCATCAGTGTGTCTCTCTGCAGGTTCTCCTGGAGTCTTCTGTCAGGACAGGACCTGCAGCGACCATGAGTTCTGTGGAGAGAAGAGCGACGGTGGAGGAACCCGTTGCTTCTGCAAGGCCGTCTTTGCGTCCAGCTACAGAGAGAACAACACTCTGGGTACAGCAGCTGTGGTGGACCTCAGGGCTGAGTGAGTGGAAACCAACTTTCATGTGTTTTCTCATCAACGTTCAGGTGATCCGACAGTCTGCAGTCAGAACTTTGCGTCTCTCACTCTGGTCAATTGTCTCCTGGAAGACAAAGACATTGACTACTCTGTCTTACACCTCAATGACCCGACCTGCAGAGGCCAGATGGACAACCAGAGCCACCTGGTGACCTTCAGCTTCAACAGCAGCGCCAGCTGTGGCACGGAGGTCACGGTGTGTTCCCCGAACATCTTTACTCTCAATGTCTCTCCTGTCTTCATTGGGTTGAGGTCATTCCTCGGGGTTTGGACTCTGTGGTAACGTTCAGATGTTTTATCCTGCAGAAGAACAGCAGCTATGTGATCTACAAGAACTTCATCACAGGCCAGAACAGTTCCAGTGACATCATCACTTACAAAGACCAGTTCCACGTAGGGTTCTCCTGCGCCTACAGTGTCTACAAAGAGACCGACAGCCAGGTCTTCAGGGTCCGGAGCAGGTCTGGTGCTGGCTCACGTCACGCTGCAGTCAGACACTGAGTCCAAGACTCTGATGTGGATCTGTTGTGTTGCAGTTCTGCGATCACGTCCGTCATGTCTGGACTCTGGAACTACACCCTGACCATGAGGGCCTTCACCGACCCCAACCAAACCCGAGCCGTGGAGGCAGGTACTGAGGTGCAGCTGAACCAGACGATCTGGGTGGAGCTGAAGACCGATGGTGTGGATGGAAACCTGATGTCCGTGGTGACCGACTCCTGCTGGGCCACCAGTCAGGAGTCGGAGAACGGAAGCTTGAGATACGACCTGATCACCAACGGGTGGGGCGGACTGAGAGACGGTTGTTGGGGTCCGTTCAGTGGACTCCTGACGGAACTGTTTTCTGTTTGTACGCAGGTGTGGGAACCCCGCTGACCAGACGTTGAAGGTGGAGAGAAACGGAGAGGGAACCTCCAGCTCCTTCTCCTTCAACATGTTCCAGTTCTCTGGGACCTCCGGAGACGTCTACCTGCACTGCAGACTGCAGCTGTGCATCAAACAGGAGGACAACTGCGTCCCGGTAAAAAGACACACACAAACACAGAACCATGGCTGTAGCTAGGGATGGAGCCGATCCGATACAGTATCGGTATCCGATACCAGCATAACTTAAGTATCGGATATCGGATCCAACCTGCCGATATTTCCAATCCAGCTTCAAAGAGCACTTGTGTTCCATCACATTCTGTGACTGCCGTCTTAAGGCTGAGTTAGACTCGCGCTTTGGTCCGCAGGCTGGAGCGCGCGCGCTGCGCGTGCACTGTGCCGTGCGGCGAAATGCGTTTACAGTGTCGCCTCTGTGTTTATGGTTGACGCACGGCGGCGCATGGCAAAGTGCTGTTCTTTTACGGACCAGCAGGAGGCAGTACCCTCTAAAACCTGTGCATATGTTGCAAGAAAGGTGTAGAAGAAGAAATCTACCGTAGAAGAAGAACTGTTTGAAATCACACAACAAAAACAAATAGCTTTCCGCTCGCGTGCTGAACTGTTGTCTTTATTTGCGGCTTTAATGCATGGAGTCAGCGGAGGAGAAAGCGATCACGTGACTTTTGGCGAAAAAACAAAAGAAAAGTCCGACTCCAGATCAAGAATGAAGGAGAATTTAATACATCGTCACAAAACAGTCTCCACGACCACAGCGGCGCAAACAGCTGCAGGCTCCGGCGTGAAGAGGGTGAAGGCTGTCGGTGAGTACCTGTCAATCAAATCGTAGCGCCCACCGCGCGTGCATAGGCTTGCGGAGTTTCAAAAATTCAGAGGTGCACGACACGCGCTAATCCCACGCGCGGGGCCAACGCGCAGGGGCGGGGACTGTGAAATTGCGTCACTTTTGGAGCGCGCACCCTCTCGCGCTGCGCCAAGTATGAATCTAGCTTGAACGTTGTGTGAGTTAAACCCAATGAAGACATTTTGGGCCTTACAACAGGAAATTCACTAACTTTAACAGAAAGTTAAAAGCTGGATCGGAAATATCGGCAGGTTGGATCTGATATCCGATACTTAAATTATGCTGGTATCTGATGTCAATATTGTATCGGATCGGCTCCATCCCTAGTTTCTACATCTTTCTGCTCAAAAGCCTCTGATCATTTTTAAACAATCTTCTAACGAGCATTTCAGACAAGGTTAAAAACTGAGTAAGTTTTCATGTTGGGATTATCACCAGAGTCCAGCTTGTCTTGTGAAATCCCTGAAGACCTCTTGTCCAGACCTGGAGGATTTACTAGTCCCGAGTTAATAAACTCATCCAGTTTTTATGTTTCATGATTTTCTGTGAATTAATAGTTTTGTAGTTGGTTCTTCTGAAACCTGAACTTGGACTTTGCATGTGTTCATCTTCTAGAAGTGTAACAGAGCCCGGAGACGCAGGTCCACCAGTTCCAGACATGGACATCCTGGTCTTATCAGCCTGGTTTGGACCAGATAGGTGAGTTCACTGGGGTTTCTGTCAGGTTTGGTTCTGGTTCACTTCCATTCAGTTCATTTCTATAGCACCCAACGTACGTCATCTCAGGACACTGAACACAAACATTCACTTTATAAAATACAATTAGTAAAGTTCTCTATGTTATGTTGAACTTTCACTTTGTAACAGTCTACCATCCTGAGTGAGCACAAAGAAGACAGTGGAAAGGAAAAACTCCATTTAACAGGAAGAAACCTCCAGTAGAACCAGACTCAGGACGAGCAGCCACCTGCTTCGACCGGCTGGGTTTGAGAGGACAGGAAGTAGAAACAGACGCAGCATGAAGGTCCAGGTGTGGTTTCTAAAGGAGGACAGATGAAAAAACCTGTTAAGACAGATCCATCCGTCATCTTTTACCTGCTTCTTCCTATTTTGAGTCACGGGGGTTGCCAGTGCCCAAGTCCATGTCATTTTTAGATGTTTCTAATTTTAGTGATATTACGCAGGTGGAAGAAGGAGGTTCTAGTAACATTTTTAATGTGGGAGATAAAAGACATGTCCTGATCAAAACACCAAGATTTTTAACATTAGAGCTGGAGACAGATTAATGACATCCAAGGAGAAAGACTGAAACATTTATTACTAAGATGTTCAGGTCCAAAAACTAAAACCTCAGTCTTGACTGAGTTCAAAAGCAGAAAATTAAGTGTCATCCAGGTTTTTATGTCTTTAAGACATGTTGTAGTCTAATAGTCTAAGTAACTGATTGGATTCATTGGGTTTCGTGGACAAATAAAACTGTGTATCATCAGCATAACAATGAATATTTATCCCATGCTGTTTAATAACTTTACCTAATGGAAGCATATACAGTACAAGGTAAAGATTATTGGTCCAAGCACTGAACCTTGAGGAACTCCATGACTAACTTTGGTGTATGATGAAGATTAATTACTCTGATGCATGCTCAATAATCCAGGTAGAAAAATCTAAAAAAGCTATGTCTGGTCCTCTGGACATTCAAATTCAAATAATTCAAATTCAAATAATAATAAATTCAAATAATTACATTATTTACATTTACAAACTGGAATCTATCAGATAAATGTGATTTAAACTATTTAAGAGCTGTTCCTGTAATTCCAACATCATATTCAAGCAGTGACGTGCGGTCAGGGGAGGAAAGTGAGGCCACGCCTCCCCTGTCATCATGGAAAGAAAAAATGTAAATTGAAAAAAATAAATGTACCGGTAATTATTGTATTTATCCTTTGATTTGTACTATAAACTTATTTTACTAAAAACTAAACCAGTTTTAAGTTATTTTTTAGTCAAAATCACCAATTTTTCTTATTTAGCGTTCAAATACTGAGATGAGACGTGCAGACGTGCACTGAGAGGCACCAGCTGCTTGGCTTCAAAGATTGCGCAATCACTCGCCTGACGTGCTGCAGCTGCAGTGTGAGTTCTTATTCCTGCCCCTTTTATGTCGCTATTAAAATGTCCAAATACTTTTGCTATATAAACTACATTTCTATAGTTTAGCTGGTAAATATAATGTCTCATGTTTTTGTGTAAAACTGTATGTGTGCACTGAGCGATCATAAAACGGCTGTGAATCCACACACACAAGCGGCGAGCCTCTGGAGGCGGGGCTAGTGAGCTCAGGGTTCTGTTTGAGCCTCGGAGCGCTGCAGGAGGAAGTGACAGCGCTTAAGTAACAGAGCAAAAAGAGTAACTTTTCACAATCTACAAATATCTAGAACATTAAACACTTAACTAAAAGTTTTAGTATTTTGTTAACAATTTAGTTTTGATCATTTTTAAACATCACAGAGTTTACATTTTTAACATGATTTCCCAAACCATTCCACAATTCAACTCCCTGTATTGAAATAAACCGTCCCTTCAAACTAGTCCTATACCTTGGCTTTGCAAAAATGTCTGTTCCCTTTAGACTGTAGCAGCTTTCTCTCTTAAAGGGGACCACAGATGCAAAATTCACTTTTTAATGTTTTTTTTACTCAACTTTGGGTATGTACTTCATAAAAAAACAGTCCTAAGGCCAAAAAAATGCACCCAGTGGTTTATTTACTCTAAGTAGATTTATTTTACTGTGATAAAAACAGTTAGTTTTTTAAATAAACTGGAAGTCAATCGCGCTTGTGACGTCACAAGCGCTAGGACAACCCACCCCAACCTGAGTCCAGCCCCTCACCTAGCAACCCCTGGCAGGCTCAACCCACTTCTGTATTAAACACATGACTGTTGTTTTTCATGATTTCATCTCATCTTTTGTTTATATGTGTAACAACCCTGTGTTTGGTTCTGCTTTGGGTCCAAGTATTTCTGTGTATTTGTTCAGTTATACATGTACTGTGTTCTGTTGAGCTGTTGTGATTCTGTTGTCCCCCGCCCTCATGTGTTGGACTGGTCGTGGGGGCAGGAGAGGGGTAGGAGCAGGGAGGAGGGACCGGGAAAAGAGAGACGAAGAAGAAGCGTCTGTGTGTGTGTGTTGTTGTTAGCAGGCAGCTAGCAGTGTGTTCGCTCGCGTGTGTACCGCGTTTTCTTTTGAGGCGTGAGCTGCAGCCTCGGTAATAGCAGCTCGTCCCTGTTTCTGAATAAACCCCGTTTGGCTGGACTCCGTCTGCAGTGTTGGCGTCATTACATTGGTGTCAGAAGTAAACCAACGCTACCGAGCTGAGTGAGTACTACTGGCTCGTCGCCTCCACCCGCGACAGCATTATGGACGGAGCGTTCTCCCGAGTGAAGCTTAAAGCGGAGGGAGAAGAGGAAGAGGAGGCCCGGAGAGAGGAGCTCGCTAAAATAACTCAGGTGATGGCTGCTCTGCGCAGCTCTGCAGCGAGCATGGCTGCCGAAGTAGAACTGAGTACCGGCGGGGGGGCGGGTCCGTCAACGCCATTTTCTCCAAGCGCGCCAAAAGCCTCACATGGCGGCAGCCATGACAGTTACGTCGTCCAAAACGTCACCGTCCCGTTGAAGACGCCCAAGTACTCCGGTAGGTCCAGCTGGGAGGCCTTCCATGCACAGCTGGCTCTCTGTCTACAAGATGATGCACTGGACTGCCTGTTGTTGTTAAGCTCAGAGGACAGAAAAGACTATGATGCACTAGTTGGAGCTTTAAAGAGGCGGTTTGGACAATGTGTGCAACCAGACATTTTTAAAAATAAACTCTGCAACAGGAGCAGGTTGCCGGGTGAACCCCTGCGTGTTTTGGCTAATGACATTGAGAGCCTCACACGCAGAGCCTATTCACACATGCAGTCAGGGGTTCAGAATGAACTAGCAAAAGATCAGTTCATCAGAGCCCTGGCACCACCGGAGCTGCGTGTGCAGGTTCAGCTGATGCACCCCCGATCCCTGCAAGACGCATTGGACTTAGCAGTGGAGAGAGAGTGTTTGCTGGGAGTAGCAGCGGGAAACGACCTGAGAGGACAACCACCGGCATGCAGATCTGCGGAGGGGGCAGAGCTGAACCAGGAGAAACCTGCTTGGGTCTCGGAGCTGACAGAAATGATCCGAGCAGTGGCGCTACAGTTGACGCGGGACTCCTCCGCACTCCCAGCTGTTTGTTGGGGCTGTGGCCAACCGGGACACCTCCTGAGGCGGTGTCCTAAAACAGTCAAGATGCAGGGAAACGACACGGGGTCTGCGGGAGGGAGGAATCGCAGATCCCTACTGTAACCTCCACACCTTCATCGCCAGTGGGCGGGGGCCGACAGCTCGAACAGGGGGCCCGAGCCCAGAATTCCTTTGAAACGGACTCAGCCCCAGACCAAGCAACCAGGGTTGTGGTGGTTGGACGCACATGTGTTGGGGACTTTTGTTATGTCCCAGTCTCTGTGGAAGGGATCCCATGCACGGCCCTGATTGACACTGGCTCCACGGTAACGCTAGTGAGGCCTGATGTAGTACCAGACTGGACTCGGATCCAACCCACCACAGTGCAGCTGCGTACAGTCACTGGGGACATGGCACCTATGAAGGGGAGGGGGACAATGACTGTTAATGTGGGTGGCCGATCTATCACCCACCCTGTGTGGGTAGCAGATGTGCAGGACATGTGCATATTGGGGCTGGACTTTTTAAGGGCTGCGGGGTGCCAGTTGGATTTAGGTGTGGGGACATGGAGTTTTAAGGAGGGCCCTCTCATTCCACTGTTACCCACAGCTCCTGATCACGCTCTTATGGGTCCTGTGGCCCGCTACACGGAACCTCAGGTCGCAGCTGTCAAGCACACCTCCCCTCAGCCCAGCCAGATTGCTGCCACCATGGCCCCCGCACCTGCGAGTCCTATGCCCCCAGTGTGGGTGCCCCAGAAGAACCGAGACTATGTGTGGACTGAACAGTGCCAGGGAGCGTCTGGCCGTCTGCGGCAAACTCTGACTGAGTCCCCAGTCCTCGCTCCTGCAGACCCCTCCCTCCCTTTCATCCTCGAGATGGATGCTAATGGCGTGGGGGCCCGATCCCAGCAGAGTGACTCGGTAATCTGCAGAGGGTTGCAGGTGGTCGGCACAGACAGCTGGAGGCACCAACAGGAACAGGACCCCGATATCCAGCCTGTGTTGCAGTGGGTGGAGAGACAACTGAAGCCACCGTGGGAGGAGGTTTCTGGGCTCTCGCGGGCAACTAAAAGGTTGTGGTCCAAGTTTGAGGCTCTGCGTCTGGAAGACGGGGTGCTACAGAGGTCATGGAAGGACCCCTCCACGGGTGAGGAGCGGTGGCAGACTGTAGTCCCAAAAGGCCTGAAAGACGTAGTCCTGCAGGGCGTGCATGGAGCGTCTGGGTCTGGACATTTTGGCGTTACAAAGACTCTACGCCGCCTCCGACAGGGGTTTTACTGGGGCCAGTACAGGAGGGATGTGGAGAACTTCTGCCGCCGTTGTGACTTCTGTACAGCACGGAAGGGGTCGACAGGTCGGTCTCACACCCGCCTACAACAGTTTGTTTTAGGAGCCCCGATGGAGCGAGTGGCCGTGGACATCATGGGCCCCCTACCATGCTCAGACAGCTTAGAGACAGCCCATGCAATTGCCCTGAGGCAACAGGAGCAAGCGGGCATGCGCCAGAAACTGAACTATGATGCAAGAGCGATGGGCCGACACTTTACTCCAGGAGAGCTGGTCTGGGTGCACAACCCTCGTAGGAAGAAGGGACGGTGCCCGAGACTGGTCAGTCAGTGGGTGGGTCCCTGCAGAGTGTTGGAGCGCCTGGGGGAGGTGGTCTACAGAGTGCAGATGCCCCAAAACAGGAGAAGAGTAGCTCTGCACAGGGACAGGTTGGCCCCCTATGCACCGCAGGCCCCAGAAGGCCAAAGGTCGGGGTCTCGGGTGTGTCCGCCAACGTCCCCAGAAGTTTTATCACTGCCGTCGAATGAGGTCCCAGCCGCAGAGTCGGGAGCGCTCTGCTGGGAGCTCGCCCACGACAGACGAGGAGGGCTCCAAGACGGTTCGATGACTTTGTTTGTCCCCTCGTGGGCGAGGGACTCAGTAGTGGGGGGGTAGTGTAACGACCCTGTGTTTGGTTCTGCTTTGGGTCCAAGTATTTCTGTGTATTTGTTCAGTTATACATGTACTGTGTTCTGTTGAGCTGTTGTGATTCTGTTGTCCCCCGCCCTCATGTGTTGGACTGGTCGTGGGGGCAGGAGAGGGGTAGGAGCAGGGAGGAGGGACCGGGAAAAGAGAGACGAAGAAGAAGCGTCTGTGTGTGTGTGTGTGTTGTTGTTAGCAGGCAGCTAGCAGTGTGTTCGCTCGCGTGTGTACCGCGTTTTCTTTTGAGGCGTGAGCTGCAGCCTCGGTAATAGCAGCTCGTCCCTGTTTCTGAATAAACCCCGTTTGGCTGGACTCCGTCTGCTGTGTTGGCGTCATTACAATATGTTATTAATTTCATGTGTACAGCACTTTGTTGCAGCTGTGGTTTTTTTAAATGGCTTTATAAATAAAGTATAATTGTTATTTTTATGTTTTAGTTCAATTTTTAGTGTATTTGCGATCTCTCCCAACGCGCCGCCGGCAAAAATTAAACGAGCATACCCCCGGCGTAGAGACCGGTTGCGACGGGACCCTCTTCTGGCTTGATGGAGCGGAGCTTCAACTGTACAGCCTCGCTGCAGCCTCACAGCAGCCTCGCAGCAGCGAGGACCTTCTCCTTACGGATTAATTTACGGGAGACACTTGGTGAACTTTGTGTTGTCTTGACTGGAACAGCGATAACTCCCAAAATCGCCGCGTGCAACGAGCGGAGCTGGCGAACACCGGAAGAGGAACAAGCTAACATTAGCATCGGATTCGGGTGGTCTCATGCTAAAAGGAGCAGCAAATTGCGGCGCGCTCAGACGGGTTTCGGTAAGTTATCTTAAGCTAGCACTAACAGTAAGTCAAATGAGTAATAAAAAAAGAGCTAATTTTAAAACAACAACACATTACAGATACTGGCTGTTACAGAGGGCGTAAACAGATCTTTGAAGGGCGTGGACTTCAAGAAACCGGTCGTTCAAAACGAAAGTTAAAAATGGCAGAATTAAAAAGGGTATAATTGATTATCTAAGAATTATTTTGTGCATTAAATTGAAGGAATAGGGTCTAGATAGCACACAGAAATAACATAAAATTTTAAAAAATGCATCTGAGGTCCCCTTTAACAAAATACATTTGAACATTTGAGGGTTCTATTACTAACAAAATAATATTATAGTCCACCAAATCATAAAACTTCAGTACTTTGAGTTGTTTAAATAATATATTAGATAGATGACATTAAGGCTTTCTTGTAATAATTCTCACAGCTCTTTTCTGTAAAATAAAAAATAGATTTTGTTACAGTTTAATTTAATTTATAAGTAAAGGTAAGACTAAAATAAAAATTTCTCCAAGTTAAATGTGCTTTTTTGTGTGCTACAGTTTGTATGTGTAAATAGAATAGAATAGAATAGAATAGAATATATCTTTATTGGCATATTTGCACCAAGGTACAAAGTTTTGCAATTGGCGCATGCATCATCCTAAGAGGGACGTACGCACGGAAGCCGCAGCAGTATAAAAACCGCGCCGCCATCAATCAGATATGGAAAAAGGAACATACAGTCGGGTAATCATGTTATTCAAAAAATAATCTTATCACATTTTGTCTTAGGACACTCTATGATAAAATCCAAAAAACTCTACCAGCTTTAGCACGAATAAAGACAAGACATGTTGCATGTGATGACGACAAGCAGGGAGATTTAGTCCGTGAGTAATCATTTCAGATAAGCACAGTCTGCAGATGGCTCAGCTCGGCTCCATCTGAACGCACACACAGAGACCTCTGGGGGGAGGGGGGGAGGGCAGCGAGTTCTCAACAGCTTTTCGACTCCAGGAGAAGTTTTCAGACAGCCTTCTTTTCAAGGTCGCTCAGAGTCCCGATTAGATTAGTCGCTTTATTTATTTTCAGGTCAGGCCACAGTGTACTTTTGACTGCAGCCTTCCAAGTCCAGGTGCTGTTCAGGTCCAAATCGCCGAATCATGTGAGGTTCCGGGCTACAAATCTCCATCTGTGCCCTGATTGAGGCCGGACGGCTGTAAACGAGTCCCAAAACGCACTGCAGGTCCGCGGCTGTCCACCGCTGCTCCCATCGTGCGGTTCAGCTCGTACAACAGCTGGGACGTTGAGGTCATAGCCCGGATCAAAGACTCTTGCTGAGCAGGAAGTCTCGCCAGCGCGTTGATCGCCGCGGTAGCCTTCCTCAGCTTCCAGTAGCAGAAACCTCCGCCAACGCCAAAAAACAGAGTAGCTGCCACCAATATCCAAATAATCCACAAATCTTCCACGTCTTTGACAGAAAGAACGGTCAGACACATTGGCTTCCACTCGCTCCACGAGTCCATAATGTATCCCACCACATGTGTGTCGAAGGGGCAAGCCGCTTCTCCTGGTCCGGTGCGCTTTTGAAAGAAAGATTGCTGATATGAGATTTTAAACACAACCCGTTAACTGCTGCCAATTAAATGGTGAATAAACTACTCTGTAGGGTTCATGTATTATAAAAGAAGAAAATAACGCTATCCAAAGTATCCAAAGCGCTGAAGAAGCTATGGCAGACAGAAGCCAAAACGTGGAGAACAGTTTTTGTCTTTCTATTATACATATGGGAGAAAAAAAACTGCACAGTGCCTCACCAGCCATGAACCTCACCGCACGTCACTGTATTCAAGTCTCTGTATTAAAATATTTTGATCAACTGCATCAAATTCTGGTTCTGTTTGATGGAGTCACAGTTTGGTCTTTCTTTTCAGGTGGTTTCCCAGGAGACTGGACTCTGTCTTCACCTGGTTCTGATCCAGGGTGTGGGCCTGTGCCGGGTCGACTCAGACCGTGTGCAGCTCAGAATGAATCTGGTTTAACTGGGCGGTGTTGATGGGAGCGGGTCGGCTGCTGGGACTGGTTTACTGATGAGGGAGGAACATATCAATGAACATGAAGTATTTGGAGGTGGGCTCATAAAGTTCTTCACTGGTGTTAAAGTGCGACTAAACCCCAAATTAACTTTTTTTAGCTGATAAACTCCCTAGAATGTGTTTAAAATGTTATCTAGCACTATGGCTGTGTTTATTCTCACATAATTGTGCATATCTGTGTAAATTGGCAATATTTGGCAATATTTGGTCTAAAAATGTGTTTACGGTAGTTCTATGGGTTGAACTGGTGGATTACACCTTAATTTTCTTATTTGTGCAAACGCTCATGTGTGACATGTCTGCTCATGTGTGATGTCACACAGGTGGTTCAAGCAGAGCCAATCCCCTGCAGAGATGAGAAGTGCATACCTTATATGGAAGTGCTGCATTTCACTCCTGACAAGCGGTTTTATTTTTTTTTCATTTTCATTGTTTTAGGCCTTTGGTTTTGGATGGAATGGGTGGAATGGATAAATACATCTACATGTTTATTCTTTGTTGTTGCTTGGTGTATGTTGTTGGCTAGAGGTTTAATTTGTTTTAGGTTGTTGCAGGTGGAGGCGTGAACAAAAGCACAACTCTACCTCCACCCTTCCTTGTCTCTCGACACGCCCATTTTCAGGGAGATTTTGGAAGGAGGAGTTACCGATCCACAGGGGTTTAGTCGCACTTTAAAATGTCTGAACCAGGTGTGTGTGTGTTGGCAGAAGTAAAAACATATTCTGGTTTTATGGTTTAGATTTATATCATTCAAGTTCTGTGGGTTGTTTTCACATTTCTGCTGTTTGAAACGTTACAATAACCCTCTATTACCGGTACAGTAGTGCTTAGTGTATTACTAGTTGATGTTTTTCTTAGTTAATCCTAGATGTTATTACTGTTTTTCTCGTACATTTTGTTGTTGGATGTAACTGGGACCCCGTGTACATAATCTCATTTCATCACATGTACCACATGCGGTGCAAATGACAATAAAGATTCTCTGACTCTCTGACAATAAAACCAGAAACAAGTCTCGTTGTTTTGTGTCTTGATTCAAACATTGAGAACAAAGTGAAGTTCAACACTTTGAGCGTTAAACGTCAGAGGAATGCACGTCGCCCGCCGCTGTAAAGTTTTTAACACTGACTCCCAGTTTCAGCTCAGCATCCGTCAAACTGTTGGTTGAGTCCATTAGCTGTGGTGGCCATCTTGAATCAGGTTGACTCCGGACGTATCTGCAGCTTCTGCAGGAGGACACTGACCCGTTTGACCCGGTGCCGTCTCTGGAAGGTTACAGGACGAGCAAACACAGGCTGTTAGAAACTACATGACAAACAGCTGTTGTCCTCCATGTCCCACGGGTTGATGAGACAGAACACTAAACTAACACTGAGGCGTCTGAGCCTCATGGTGATAGGCCGGCCTCTGCTGACTCCTCCCACTGGATATCCTCCTGAAACCTTATTGGCATGTCCAAACCACTGTCCCTCCTCTGGACATGTCCAAACCACTGTCCCTCCTCTGGACATGTCCAAACCATCTCAGTGTGTCCTCTCTAACTTTATCTCCCAGTTGTTCAACATGTGCTGTACCTCTGATGATCTCATTCCTGATCTTATCCATCCTTGTCTCTCCTAAGGAGAACCTCAACATCTTCATTTCTGACACTTCCAGTTCTGTCTCCTGTCTTTTTGTCCATGTCTCTGTCTCCTGTCTTTTTGTCCATGTCTCTGTCTCCTGTCTTTTTGTCCATGTCTCTGTCTCCTGTCTTTTTGTCCATGTCTCTGTCTCCTGTCTTTTTGTCCATGTCTCTGTCTCCTGTCTTTTTGTCCATGTCTCTGTCTCCTGTCTTTTTGTCCATGTCTCTGTCTCCTGTCTTTTTGTCCATGTCTCTGTCTCCTGTCTTTTTGTCCATGTCTCTGTCTCCTGTCTTTTTGTCCATGTCTCTGTCTCCTGTCTTTTTGTCCATGTCTCTGTCTCCTGTCTTTTTGTCCATGTCTCTGTCTCCTGTCTTTTTGTCCATGTCTCTGTCTCCTGTCTTTTTGTCCATGTCTCTGTCTCCTGTCTTTTTGTCCATGTCTCTGTCTCCTGTCTTTTTGTCCATGTCTCTGTCTCCTGTCTTTTTGTCCATGTCTCTGTCTCCTGTCTTTTTGTCCATGTCTCTGTCTCCTGTCTTTTTGTCCATGTCTCTGTCTCCTGTCTTTTTGTCCATGTCTCTGTCTCCTGTCTTTTTGTCCATGTCTCTGTCTCCTGTCTTTTTGTCCATGTCTCTGTCTCCTGTCTTTTTGTCCATGTCTCTGTCTCCTGTCTTTTTGTCCATGTCTCTGTCTCCTGTCTTTTTGTCCATGTCTCTGTCTCCTGTCTTTTTGTCCATGTCTCTGTCTCCTGTCTTTTTGTCCATGTCTCTGTCTCCTGTCTTTTTGTCCATGTCTCTGTCTCCTGTCTTTTTGTCCATGTCTCTGTCTCCTGTCTTTTTGTCCATGTCTCTGTCTCCTGTCTTTTTGTCCATGTCTCTGTCTCCTGTCTTTTTGTCCATGTCTCTGTCTCCTGTCTTTTTGTCCATGTCTCTGTCTCCTGTCTTTTTGTCCATGTCTCTGTCTCCTGTCTTTTTGTCCATGTCTCTGTCTCCTGTCTTTTTGTCCATGTCTCTGTCTCCTGTCTTTTTGTCCATGTCTCTGTCTCCTGTCTTTTTGTCCATGTCTCTGTCTCCTGTCTTTTTGTCCATGTCTCTGTCTCCTGTCTTTTTGTCCATGTCTCTGTCTCCTGTCTTTTTGTCCATGTCTCTGTCTCCTGTCTTTTTGTCCATGTCTCTGTCTCCTGTCTTTTTGTCCATGTCTCTGTCTCCTGTCTTTTTGTCCATGTCTCTGTCTCCTGTCTTTTTGTCCATGTCTCTGTCTCCTGTCTTTTTGTCCATGTCTCTGTCTCCTGTCTTTTTGTCCATGTCTCTGTCTCCTGTCTTTTTGTCCATGTCTCTGTCTCCTGTCTTTTTGTCCATGTCTCTGTCTCCTGTCTTTTTGTCCATGTCTCTGTCTCCTGTCTTTTTGTCCATGTCTCTGTCTCCTGTCTTTTTGTCCATGTCTCTGTCTCCTGTCTTTTTGTCCATGTCTCTGTCTCCTGTCTTTTTGTCCATGTCTCTGTCTCCTGTCTTTTTGTCCATGTCTCTGTCTCCTGTCTTTTTGTCCATGTCTCTGTCTCCTGTCTTTTTGTCCATGTCTCTGTCTCCTGTCTTTTTGTCCATGTCTCTGTCTCCTGTCTTTTTGTCCATGTCTCTGTCTCCTGTCTTTTTGTCCATGTCTCTGTCTCCTGTCTTTTTGTCCATGTCTCTGTCTCCTGTCTTTTTGTCCATGTCTCTGTCTCCTGTCTTTTTGTCCATGTCTCTGTCTCCTGTCTTTTTGTCCATGTCTCTGTCTCCTGTCTTTTTGTCCATGTCTCTGTCTCCTGTCTTTTTGTCCATGTCTCTGTCTCCTGTCTTTTTGTCCATGTCTCTGTCTCCTGTCTTTTTGTCCATGTCTCTGTCTCCTGTCTTTTTGTCCATGTCTCTGTCTCCTGTCTTTTTGTCCATGTCTCTGTCTCCTGTCTTTTTGTCCATGTCTCTGTCTCCTGTCTTTTTGTCCATGTCTCTGTCTCCTGTCTTTTTGTCCATGTCTCTGTCTCCTGTCTTTTTGTCCATGTCTCTGTCTCCTGTCTTTTTGTCCATGTCTCTGTCTCCTGTCTTTTTGTCCATGTCTCTGTCTCCTGTCTTTTTGTCCATGTCTCTGTCTCCTGTCTTTTTGTCCATGTCTCTGTCTCCTGTCTTTTTGTCCATGTCTCTGTCTCCTGTCTTTTTGTCCATGTCTCTGTCTCCTGTCTTTTTGTCCATGTCTCTGTCTCCTGTCTTTTTGTCCATGTCTCTGTCTCCTGTCTTTTTGTCCATGTCTCTGTCTCCTGTCTTTTTGTCCATGTCTCTGTCTCCTGTCTTTTTGTCCATGTCTCTGTCTCCTGTCTTTTTGTCCATGTCTCTGTCTCCTGTCTTTTTGTCCATGTCTCTGTCTCCTGTCTTTTTGTCCATGTCTCTGTCTCCTGTCTTTTTGTCCATGTCTCTGTCTCCTGTCTTTTTGTCCATGTCTCTGTCTCCTGTCTTTTTGTCCATGTCTCTGTCTCCTGTCTTTTTGTCCATGTCTCTGTCTCCTGTCTTTTTGTCCATGTCTCTGTCTCCTGTCTTTT
>JBBPBX010041243.1:0-28957 GCA_038048925.1 Garcialebias charrua
TTTTATCTAGATTTAATGATAATTTATTGTTTAAACCAAGTTTGTATTTTGACAAATTCTGTCTTTATCAACTCCAACATCTGTTCTATATCTTTACCCAAACAAAAAATGTGGTATCATCAGCAAAAAGTACACATTTAAGGAGTCCTGACACATTTACCAAGTCATTCACATATAAAATAAATAGCTTTGGTCCAAGTACAGAGCCTTGAGGAACTCCACATGTGATATTACAGAGGTCAGATCTTACATCATTTATTGTACAAACTGTTTCCTATCTTTCAAATAGCTAGATACCCACTGTAATGCTGGTCCTCTAATACCATATTTGTTCAGTTTTTCAAGGAGAATGGTGTGATCAATAGTATCGAATGCTTTTTTTAAATCAACAAAAATACTGACAATATTGTTTTTGATCGACAGCAGTAGTTATTTGTTCCATTAATTCCATGAGAGCCATTGATGTAGTTTTTTGCTCTAAACCCATACTGACTGTTGCTTAGAATATTTTGTTTATCTATAAATTGATCTAGTCTGTTTACAAATAGTTTTTCAAGAATTTTTGAAAACTGTGGTAACAAGGATATAGGTCTATAATTGTTGAACACACATTTATCACCATTTTTAAAAAGAGGAACTACCTTAGCTACTTTCATATTATCTGGAAATATTCCTGTTGAAAATGATAAGTTGTATACTGTATACATGTAAACGGCTCAATAACATGACTCATTATGTCCTTTACAAACATCACATCTATGTAAAATATAGTGTGAATGCTTATTGCTGAAGAACTTGCTGAAAAACAGCTGAAATTAGCTTAAAATATAGGCTGAAATGGAAGAACAAGCCTACGGTAAATTAGCAGAAGAAAGCAGAAAGAGCACATATATGCTCGATTAGGTTCAAATAAGCAGAAATGAGCGGATAATTTTGGAAATGAGCTAAAAAAGCTTAAATTAGCTCAACATAGCTGAAAACTAGCTGAAAAGGCAGGAAGAAGCTTAAGCTACAAGAAGAAAGTGGAAGAAGCTAAAAAAATGTGGAAATAGATGAAAAAGCTAGATTTAGCACAACAGCTGAATAGTAGCTGAAATAGCAGAAAAAGCTGACAGAAGCTGAAATTAGTAGAAAGAAGGTAATTAGACTGAGAGTAGCAGACATTACCATGAAAAACTTGAATTTATCTGAAAACAGCTTAAATTAGCTTAAATATGCTAGAAAGGTAGCTGAAAAGGTAGAACATGCTTAAATTAGCAGAAGAAAGCAAAAAGAACACATTTGCTCAATTAGGCTGAAAGAAGCAGAATTGAGCACAACAAAGTGGACATGATCTGAAAACAGCTCAAATTAGCAACAAAAAAATGCTGAAAAGTAGCTAAAAAGGCAGAAAAAACCTAGAAAATAGGGAAGTGGAGAGAGCATATTTTGCTGAATTAGGCTGAAATTTTGAAATTAGTGCAAAAGATGTGGAATTAGGAAAATGCTTAAATGAGCATAAAAACAGCTATAGTAACTGAAATAGTAGCGAAAGCGGAAACTTGCAGAAACAAACTGAAAGGGAAGCTGAAAGTAGTAGAAAGAATCTAAAAAAGCTAAGTCTGGTCCTCTGGACATTCAAAAAATAAAAGAGAGAGCATATTTTGCTGAATTAGGCTGAAATTTTGAAATTAGTGCAAAAGATGTGGAATTAGGAAAATGCTTAAATGAGCATAAAAAGTAGTAGAAAGTAGTAGAAAGAAGTTAGAAGAAGCACAAAAAAGTGGAGTAAAATTAAAACAAACTGACATAAATAGCATCAATGTGCAGCTAACAAAAGAAAAACACTTTAAATTAAAAAAGTCACCTTCCATACAGATCGAACAAAACTTTATTATTAGACACAAAATGTATCAGATTTACAGAAGAGATTGCGTGACGTGAATAAAAATAGTTTTCCCCAATGAACTATTCAACACTAGATAATTGTGACTTCATGCTGAAAACTGATACGCAAACAAGAAAAAAAGAAACACAGATCCTCACAGGACCCTCTGGTGGCTGCTGTAAGCTGAACGCTTCGTGTTTTAATTCAAATAAAAAGGAAAACACCAAATATAAGCTGTTGTGTGAGCTGTTGCAGCTCAGAGTACGTGTTGGAGGGCAGTCTCAGCTACCACCACACCAAATCTTAGCTCACCATCTATAAAACTGACCAAGCTACCGCAATGTTTGTGTTCGATGATGTTTAGCTGTGGTTAGGTTAAATTAGGTTGGCTCCAAAATTTAAACCCTTGTAGCTGCACATCCAGAGAGCTCTATTCAAATCCATCTGTTTATTCACGAGATATTTTGCTAACAGGCGTATAAGATTGACTCGGGCAGTAAAAAGCTGAAGTTTTACGTTAAAATTAGTGCAACGAGCAGCACTAAAACTGTGCGTTTTGAATGATTCGCAGCTACTACCACCAAATTTTAGCTCAGTATCTGTTAAATAAACCAAGTTACAACCGTTTTTGTGTTTGTTTAATCAGCTGTGGCGGCCATCTTGAACTGGGTTGACACCAAAATGTGTATGTTCAGTAAAATCTGTCCAGTGGTTCATGAGATATTTTGCTAACAAAATTTAAAATAGATTCCACAGATCTTGTACAATCACTTAGTGCTCAGAATATGTGTTGTGAACGACTCTCAGCTACTACCACACCAAATTTCATCTCAATATCTGAAAGTTTAACTGTTTTATTATTTATTTACATATATTTTTTGTTAAAACCTCATCCTAATTTGTGGTTTAGCGGCTTGAAATATATATACTGACATCTTTGTTTCACTTCTTTTCCTGAACGTTTGCAGCGTTTCTCCATTCTCTCTCTCTCGCTTCCTTCCTGTTTGTGCGTTCCACTTTCCGACGGCTGCGTTTAGATTTCGCTTATTTGACGGCAGGCTTGAAAAGAAGACGCCGGCTCGGCTCTCGGTGTCTGGAGTGGCATTTACATTTCAAAGGAGCCGAGATGAGAAAAAAATAAAACCGCCGGCCCTTTAGCAATGCGCGACACCCTCGTTCCCTTTGTTCCTTCAGCTCAAACAAGTTTTTAAAAATAGCTCGAGAAGCAAATCGAATGAAAATCTCAGAACTCTGGCACCAGACGACTAACATCCAGGAGCTCAAGTAAAACTTGTTTAAGAAAAAAGAACAAGGCTGACGTGGAGGAGACTTGGAGGAGACCTGGACATGGCATAAAGCACAACACAATGGCAGACTGAGGAGTGAAAGGAAACTGACAGAATATAGGTGGTCCCCGACTTACGACGTCATCGACATACGAGGTTCTGGACTTACTAGCGGACTAACGAACAGTAAAGTTGTACAGAAAATACATAAAATACAGCACGTGTTTTTAGATGAAAGTGTGTTAGCTAACCGTTTGTAAACAAAGTTCTGTGCATGTTTATGAACCAGTATGTATGTTTGAAAAACGGGTGTTCGGCGCAGCGCTAGCATACATTTTCCGACTTACGACCAAAAATCCGGACTTACGAGCGACACGTGTTTCGCGTTCCGACGTACGAATTTTCGTCTTACGAGCGATTCGTAGGAACGGAACTCGCTCGTAAGTCGGGGACAACCTGTATAAAGAAGGTGTCAGGGGAACTGTGGTCAAGGTCAAGGATGTTCATCACTAACTAATGTTAATGTTAAATGAATGTTGAACCAGGTGTGTGAGGTCGGAGAGTGAGAGAGGAGCTGATTTGATTCAGCTGGGAGGCCGAGGTCATCAGTGACTGTCTGTGAGGGATGATAAACATTATACAGGTGGTCCCCGACTTACGACAGCCTTGACTTACGACGTTCCGGACTTACGAACGCGCTTACGAACAGTACTGTTGTACAGTAAATACAGCACTGGTATGTGTTTTTAGATGAAAGTGTGTTAGCTAACCATTTGTAAATAAAGTTCTGTGCATGTTTATGAACCAGTATGTACGCTTGTTCAGTCTCATGTTGATAAACGGGTGTGCGGCGCAGCGTTAGCATACATTTTCCGACTTACGACCAAAAATCTGGACTTACGAACGCCACGTGTAACGCGTTCCGACTTACGAATTGTCGAGTTACGAACGGTGCGTAGGAACGGTGCGTAGGAACGGAACTCGTTCGTAAGTCGGGGACCACCTGTAAAAACAATCCTCGCACATTGTCCGGTGCAGATCTTCGCGACCGGGGCTTCAATGAAACATCTGTGTAAGCCTGTGTGAACTGGCCCTTGCAAGTAAACTGGGTTAAAAGATATTTTCCTGGCGTGTGTGGCTCCTTTTAAGTTACTGGATGATGAAAGGATGTTTTTAACCAACACTGTGGTCCTTCGAGCCGGAGCCGAACCAGCAACCTAAACCGTCACCAAGAGGATTGGAGATGAGTGGGACAGAAGCTGCTGGCACCGAGAAGTGAACAGAGACATAAACACAACATTTGACAATGAAAGCTCTGGACCCGGACAACAACTGGAGTCAGTCCAATTCCCAATGGCCTCCACAGCTAATAGCCGTTAGCCAAAAAACATAAAATAATGCCTACAACTTTTATAGATTTTGTGCTAAAATTTCGAGCTGAGAGTCAACGGAAGTTGACCAAAGTGCTTTACAATTTATTCAACTTTAAATAAGAACAAGGACGTATAAGGTTTATTGTGTCACTAATAGGAAACACAAGAAAGTTCAAATTAAAATACAGAAACACGAAAACCATCGAACTCTGCCTGGATCAAACACTGTGAAAACAAGCCGTACAATGCGGCCGATGGCCCCGTCGCTGAGGGGTTTGAATAGTGATGTTTGTAGGTTTTGAGATGAGTGTTTTTCTGGACTGGAATTAAACGGGAATGAAGTAAACTGCAGAAGAACAGTGTTGTTGTTGTTGTTTGTCTGAGGCGGCGCAGAGAGACTGATCCTGACGAGCGGAGGGAGCCCTTTTATTCACCACCAGACACAATGGCGGAGCCAAGGGGTGCCCAATGGTGGCCTTGACCCCCATAGATTTTTTTTGACAGCCTCAATTATTTGAGGAAAGTACACTTTTAAGCAGTGCTGGGCACCGCTAATTAAAAAATTAGTTCCACAATTTCTAAAACGCTTATTAATTTTTTTAGGTCCACAATTTCAAAAGCACAAATGTCTTATGAAAATTAGGGGAAGCTAATCTAATCCGCTATTTATATATTTATATATTATTATATATATATATTTATATATAGCCGGCAGCGTTATCAATATTTGCACTACACTGCCAACTGAAAAGTAACAAAAATGATCCTAAAAGGATGAAATTACAAAAATCAAAGGATTTATTTAATACTTTACGTACATATATTCTATTCGGCCACGAAATTAACAAAAAATAGAATGATCTTTTAATCCCTAAAACCACGTTTAAATCTCAAATACACGGGTGTGTCGCCACCGCATTTATACATAAAAGTAACCCAAATACATGAAACTAACGACTCGCCGTCGAATGGTCGACACAAAACACACAATAAAATCATCCGGCCACGTTAATTTGGCTTGAAACAGCGGGGTTCTCTACGGATTTATCCATTAGTAACCCAGCACTACCAACAGGCAGACACAGAGTTAGCGTCTATAGGTAGTCAACAGATTTAATGAAAAGTAACTAAAATACATAAAAATAACGACTCACCGTCAAATGGTCGACACAAAACCCTCAATAAACTCCTCCGGCCGCGTTAATTTGGCTTGAAACAGCGGGGTTCTCTACGGATTTATCCAAGTACCCAGCACAAACAGTAGCCACAGAATTAGCCCCCGAGTTCACCTCTGAGTGACCCGGAAGATGTCAAGATGGAATAGTCCATTTTTAGTAGGGGGATAAAGAAATCGACCGTTTTTTTATTGCGTATTTAATGATCGTTTTCATCGTAACTATAATTATTTTTATGTTAAATGTACATTAACAAGCAGGATCAATGTTAGTGATGTAGGTGACTGCACGGGGCGAGGCGGGGCCGGGGCCACTGCTGAAATGGGACCCCCAGGCATTTACCTACATGGTAGATCCGAGTCTGTTCTCAGCTCTGCCCCCCTCCCCCTCACACCCTTCCTCCTCTCTGCTGTTTACGGTGGGGAAAAAGGTAAAACAAGCAGCATAAGAGCTTGTAAATAAGTTTATTGGTTTTTACTGATAGATAATTAGTTATTAGCGGTACTGCATTTTAAATAAAAATAGCACAAATCCGCTTATGAATTATAAAAGTTAGTCAATTCACAAAAACGCTGACAAAAAGTTTAGGTCCACTGTAAGCGGATTAGCGCTTTAGCGCTACCTAGCGTTCATTTGCCCACCACTGCTTTTAAAGACCGTGTAAAGTGAAATTAAATGTGTGTTTTTAGTTTGTCACATGGCATAAATATGTGTTATTAATCACCCATTTAAATCTGACTGATTAAAAACATTGTTTACCTTATAAAATTAAGTCTCAAAAATCATGAAAAAACATGATTTTGCCTTGCCCTGGAACGCTAGGGGCGTGTCAGTGCGTGGGCGTGGTTTCAGCGCAGCTGCGCTCGTCCTGCTCGTGTCCCACAGTGGAGAGGCAGACAGCAGAGCCAGTAAACCTGCTCTGTTTTTATCCGAGTTCTGTCTGTAACAGCAGCTACTTTTTCCAAGAGTTACGCTGTTTTTGTAAATAGTTTTCTTGTGTGTTTTTAATCTGGAATGAATAAAAAAAATAAAAATAAAAAAGAGTCGTACCATGCGGGATTTGAACCCGTGGGGTTTGGGACGGAAGGCAAGCGCTTTATCCATTGACCTATCCAAGCATTCGAATACTGGATATAAAACCACGCGGTATAAAAACATGTTATGATTTGTACGGGTGCCCTGACCATTGCGACATCCAGGGAAGATGCACGAACGAGGCATAATTGATTAGCTAGCTAACAATGAACAAAATATCTATGCTATTGCTATCTGATGCTATCTGCGATTCGCGAGTGAACGGCTCCACCGAGGCGAATTTATACGGCTGGAGCTGCAGGGGGTGGGGCTATACTAATGAGGACCGCGTGACGAAACGCGGTCACGTTTAAAACACGCCTAAAAAATCCTGAAATAGAAATATGTTTATACACAGTTTGCTCTATAACTCCAAAATTAATTGAGCTACAATTTTGAGACTTTTTACTCATTTACAAGATTACAATTATGACATTTATAATGTTTATTGAAGAAAATGTTGAAATTCACTTTACACGGTCTTTAAGCAATATAAAAACTAGAGTGCATAGTTTCCTCACAGGTGCCCAGTTTACGTATATGTATATGGCTGTGGCCTCCTTGGATTTGACTTGGAAACCCAATTTCCACCAGAGAACGTTCTTATGTCTAGATGCAGCCACACACCTAAATGGAAGCCAGTAGCTCATCTATTTTTCAAGTTATCAGTCTCACGAGACAGACGGATCAAGGAAGAAATGGAAGGGCAGTTCTAATTCCCCTCTTCGCGATGGGGGACAAAGAAAATGGGTCTTGAGCAAAAGTTTAAAAGTCTCAAGTCTTTGCTGTGTTTAAATTATCAAATAAATTATTCCACAATTTTGGAGCAGCAACTGCAAAAGCCTGATCATCTCTGAATTCCAGGTTGGACCTGGGGACGTCTAAGAGAAACTGGTTGGTTGACTGGAATGCTCTTATGTTAGCATTAAATGGTGGAGACAACAAGATGGCTGCTCTTGGTATAAAACACTAAAAGTTTAGTCTTATTCACAAAATTTGTTATACAGCTCAGTTTGGCTGTAACTCTGTCAATTGAAAGACCAACATAGGTTCTGATATGCGTTTGGTTTGATATCGCCGGAGATTGTGCGCAACGTTGCGTCCAGCGTCTGACCAAAACAGGTACAACTCTGTCATTTCTCAGCACAGGAGTTTAAAACTTGCTTTAAGGAGTTTGTGGCCTCTGATTTTTCTCTCATTTCCTTGTCCAGTTCAGCTTACGACGTCGTCCTCAGGCAAAAGGTTGCGGTGAAGAAGCTCTCCAGGCCTTTTCAGTCTCTCATCCACAGTCGCCGCTCGTACCGGGAACTCCGGCTCCTCAAGCACATGAAACACGAGAACGTTAGTATTTTTTTTAAAGCAGACAGCCATGCAGCTCTCTGCATGTTTCTGCTCTGTTATCGATCGGCTCTGCCTGTGTCTGGTCTCCGTCTCTGCAGGTGATCGGGCTGCTGGACGTCTTCACGCCTGCAGCATCGCTGGAAGACTTCAACGAACTGTAAATCTCATTTGGTGTTTGTTAATAGATCACTGGTGTTACGGGGGCATGCAGATGGACACCAGGTGGTGACTCAGGAGGGATGGAAGGCTTGCAGAGATGTCTGACGATTGCCATTGGCTTCTTCTCTTGGCTATTTTCTTTTGTTTCAGCTATCTGGTGACTAATTTGATGGGTGCAGACCTTAACAACATCGTGAAGTTTCAGAGGTTGTCGGATGAACATGTCCAGTTCTTAATCTACCAGCTTCTCCGTGGCCTCAAGGTAAATATAATCTACGGTGTTTAGATCATTTGAAAATAAAATATACTCTCTGATGTTTGTCAGGGACAAGTAAAATGAACCACAGGAAAGGAGTGTAATCAGTACGGAACGAGTTCGGTTACAGTGGGCAAAGGAGCAAAAGCTGATTTGTTCAAAGAAGCCGAACAGAAGATGAAGCATGTCACAGCATACTAATCTTGATCGAGATTAATATTTTTTGTTTTATGAATGAATTAAATACCTTCAAGTATGCAAAAGTAGCTTGATTGCAAAACTGTACCAAAAAAAACAGTGAATGTGAAACCTGACTCAGCATTAATGATTTCTGAGGGAATCTTTCCATGGGCTTGACTCAGCTGTACTCAGGTCAGCTCAGCGCGGCTTCAAAGTCTTTCCATTGGGTGATCCCACTGGATCAAACTCGACCAAATGGAAGTTTCTGGCAGCCAGGCTTTGACGACCCATCCTACGTTGAGGCGGCACCCAAGTTACACCATAAACCATCGTAGACCCGAGCAGAGTCAAAGCAAGTGGTGACAATGGAAAAACTGCCTTTGTCTGAAAGTTGGTGACCCAGTCCAGCTGCTGTTAGGCCTCATCATGAAGCAAACAAAAGACGTCTCGCTTTAGGCTGGAGCTAATGTGGTGAGCTGCTCTCTTGACCTCCGTCTCCTTTATGTCCTCTCCTCCCCTTGGCCTCCCACCCTACCCCATCGGATGGTGAACAGTACATCCATTCAGCAGGACTGATCCACAGAGTGAGTGCCAAGTTTCAGAAAACACTGGATGGTTTAAAACACACAAATAACACATATAGTTTTCCTGTTCAATTTTTGAGATTTACAACTTGAAGGTTTGCTTTTAAGACACGATATATTACAGGTTCTTGTGTTATTTTTCCTTGTCCGTGTCTGTTTTAGGACCTAAAGCCCAGTAATGTGGCTGTGAATGAAGACTGTGAGCTGAGGGTACGAGTCATCTGCAATTTAACCTACAAGTCCCACTTTTCTTCCATCAGCTTGGAGAAATAAATGATATTTGTTCCCAACAGATTCTTGATTTTGGCTTAGCCAGACAGACAGATGATGAGATGACGGGATACGTGGCGACCCGCTGGTATCGAGCGCCAGAGATCATGCTGAACTGGATGCACTACAATCAGAATGGTGAGATGAAATACAATCACAGGGCTTTTTGTAAGCAGCAAAATCACTGATATGAACCAAATAAAGCTCATTGTTTCTTTTCCAGTTGATATCTGGTCAGTTGGTTGCATTATGGGAGAGCTGCTGAAGGGAAAAGTCCTTTTTCCCGGCAATGACTGTATCCTTTATCATCACAATAATTAGATTTACTCATCTTTGTGTTTCGAAACTCATGATTTTGTAAATAAATAAAAAGCTTTTCAGTCTCAGCTTGTGTTCAGATCCTGTATGAGTCACAATGCAAGCTTATCCTTTGATGGGCCTTAACTCTCCCTGCTCCAAGATATCGACCAGCTGAAGAGAATCATGGAGGTGGTTGGGACTCCGACACCAGACATGTTAAAAAAGATCTGCTCCGAACACGTGAGACAAAACAGTGGGGGTTGAGAATGTGAAAATTTACTCCTGTGCTAACACTAGTTGTTGATTAGTCATTCCGTTGACATGGTTTTTGATTGAATAGTCAATACGAGTGGTAAGGGGGATTGATTACTCAGACCTGCGAGCTAAATGCTGGTCTGTATTGCTAGGCCCAGAAGTACATCCAGTCTCTGCCTTTCATGCCCCCGCAAGATCTGGAGAAAATCTTCAGAGGAGCAAACCCACTAGGTGAGAGATCCATCACAACTTAGATCAACACACCTTCAATCTGTATCTGCCTCACATTTCCACTGTTTTAAGATAGGTGGCTGTAAGAGATCTGTGTTACAACAGCGCCTTTTTCTGAATCCTAGCCCATGTAGCGATTTCCAGCAACATACACGAGATAATACCAAAAGTTGAATAACAATGACCCAACAATACCGATCTCATGGTATGCTATGCTTTGCCAACATCATCTGCAGTTTCATTGTGTTGTGTAACTTTTTCTTTTTTGCTTTGTTATAGCTGCACATTAGCAGTGTATTCCTTTGAGTTCTTGGTATACAGTATATACCACAAAAATACGATGTTCACAGTGTCATGTGGTTGCAGCTTCCTAAATATTGCATTTTGGAGTATATGTGATGTTGAAAGAGTACAAACAATGTCTACATGGCATTTTCTAAGTACCTGTTGCGTTACAGACCTGATGTAAAACCAACATGTTCTACTTGTTCTTTACTCTGCAAACATGGACCTGGAAGAAATTCATGTGTAAGTTGTTGTGGGTTTGGTTTAGACTTGAAGAGAAAAGACAGACTGCCGGATAAGATATGTCAGAGTAGAGCAACAGAGAATACTAATAAGAAGATAGTGGGTGAGACAATGGTTGGATGCTGACAAAAGGCTGTAGTTGGGAAATTATCACATACGGTACTCATGGAAGAACTGCATAGCTCCACAGATGCATTACAACAATATCCAAACAAGACGCCACACCAACAAAAGCTAGATGGTTATGCCATGTCAACATAGCGTACTCTATGTTTGCATTGTAGTTGTGACTTTTCTAACGGTACATATGGAATACATGTAACAGGAATGTTTGTTATGTTGATAACAAAACTTTACCTCCATCTTACTTTACTTTTTGACCCACACCAAAACTATTTTAAAAGATGCCAACAAAGATGGCAAAGTATGAAACAGTGAGACAGTAGACTGCCCCAGAGAAACTTTGCTTAGAGTCACCATGTCTACCGATGTCACAAAAGCATACCCATAGAGAAGACAAGGAAATTCAAGTTATATGGTTGTTTCTCACAGAAGTAATATTTCAGAACTACATTTCTCTCCAACTAAACAAAAACCACACACAACAGTCTAAAGTTGTTCTCTTCATACAGCAGATGTGAATGCAATTGGAGGTTTAAGCCTCGGATATAGTCGCGCTTTGGTCCGCAAGCTGGAGCGCGCGTGCTGCGCGCGCACTGTGCATGCGTTTATAGTGTGGCACGGCAGCGCATGGCAAAGTGCTGTTCTTTTACTGACCAGCAGGTGGCAGTACCCTCTAAAACCTGTGCATATGTTGCAAGAAAGGGTGTAGAAGAAGAAATCTACCGTAGAAGAAGAACTGTTTGAAATCACACAACAAAAACAAATGGCTTTCCGCTCGCTCGGGGAATTTAATACATTTGAATCACATAAAAAACATTCCTCCATGCGTCGCGACGCCGTTTCCACGACCACAGCGGCGCAGACAGCTGCAGGCTCTGGCGTGAAGGCTGTCGGTGAGGTCCCTACCCGACCTGTCAATCAATTTGGCGCGCGCGCTAGGCTTGCGGAGCTTCAAAATCTGGGAGGTGCACGACCACGCGCGAAACCAACGCGCTGGCCAAAGCGCGGGGGCGGGGACTTCGCGATTGCGTCACTTTGGCCGTGCGCCCTATGCGACGCGTTAACTATATCCGAGGCTTTAGGCTCCTGCATTGAAACTTGTTTCAATCTCTTCCATATCCAAGCCCTTATCGGCACCATCTGTTTATTTCTGTCTCTTTGGTAGCTGTTGATCTCTTGAAGCGCATGCTGGTTCTGGACTGTGATGAAAGGATCTCGGCCAGCGAGGCTCTGTCCCACCCTTACTTCTCACAGTACCACGATCCAGATGACGAGCCAGAGGCGCCGCCTTACGACCAAACTCTGGAGAGCAAAGACCGAACTCTAGAAGAATGGAAAGGTAAAGCTTGGTCATTGTTGTTGTTTTAGATTTGATCAGATTAAGATTTAAAACAGGTTAAAGCAGAGTCGTATTTAATCTCTGGTCTTTGTCGATAAAATAAAATAACCAGGGTAGCATTACATAATAAAGCCTGGTACATATCAGGAACTTACTGGGTTGAAACCAAGAATGTACAGAACCGGTATGGATCTGATAAGTACCGGTCTGTACCCAATTAGGCTCAGGTACATACCATGTTTGTACCTGGTAAGTACCAGGTATGTACCATGTACTAATACCATGTTTGTACCTGGTAAGTACCATGTATGTACCATGTACTTTTCCGGTACCTGCCCAGTAGGTACCATATTTCTGTTTTCCTTGTAGCCACCTCTCTATAAACTTTTCTCAGGATTTTTAGGAGGATTTTTCTCACTTGTTGCACCTGTTTTTCCACAGAGTTTGTATTTGAAGAGGTAAAAAGCTTTAAAGCACCCGGCAGCAAGACTGATAGCCTTCAAGTGGAGCAGTAAGATTTTCTTAGCTCCACCTCGTCCTCCACCTGGAAAAGGACCAAATTTTTTAACCGAGAATGGACTGCGGAAAAGCAAGTAAAAGGATGTGGCTTGTGTTACTCAACACAAATCAAACTGAGGAGCAGGGAATGATGGTCTCTGTGGGATCAATATACAGGGAGCCTTTTAGAGTCCAAACTGAAGGACTTCTCTGGTGCAGAAAGTTGCTTCCCGTTTTTGCAAACAAAAAGTGAAGCAAGGAACCGTTCAGTGTCAAGGAGCGAAGAAGAGGCAAGGAGTCGTATAAGGAAGAAACTAACTTAACTGTGTTTACAAATCAATAGAAGGGTATTTAAAAAATATATAAAACCTCACTAGGATTCCCAAAGTAACAACAGGGATGTTGTTCATACCATAAACAGTCAATACTTTCACGTAAGGGATCCATGTTTAAAGGCTGCCTGCATAACACTGTTGCATGGTTAATGAACATTTTAAAGTCACAGCATATAACCGGTACTGTATTGTAATCACTAATATCCATATTGCATCATTAGTATTAAATCAGATTGAGGTTTGAAGAGAGAGTTAGCAAGTTTTCGTCAGTTTTTCAACAATTCTTTAAGTTTCTGGACAAATCAAGCTACTGCTCTTCATTTCCTGCTTGTTTAGTAGTAAACACCATACCATACCCTTTTATTTAAAGAGCACTTAAAACAGCGACAAGGCCAACCAAAGTGCTGTACAAACAAACAAACAACAGGCAACATAGGCAACATATAAAATGAAGTAAAAAACAACAACAGAATATAGACATAAAATCATTGCAGATAATAAATATAACAACCAAACACAGATCATCTGGTGTTGAAAGCAACAGAGAATAGTAATGGGTCTTTAAACGGGATTTGAAAACCGAGAGGGAGGAGGCCTGTCTGACAAGCAGAGGTAACTCATTCCAGAGTCTTGGTCCTGCTACAGAGAAGGCCCTGTCACTTCTGGGCTTAAGACGAACACAAACTGTGCTGATCATTAGAAAAGTAAATTATACATTCCAAAAGCTTGAAATGGCGACAGTGCAGCAGTTTTGTGTTTACACACTTCTCATATACAATTTCTGCTGATGTTGTTGGATTTGGCAATGTTCCTATATGTTTCCTCTTTTTCTTCCCCTTTTGCTGCCCATCTGTGTGTTTGCAATGATTAAGGAATATCTTTGACTGTTAGAAATGGTTCCCAAAGGGTTTCTAAACAATACAAGATTAAAAACAATGTTAAGCAATTTGTAGGTCTATCCAAGCAACAACTAGTGAAACGCCACAGGCTTTGGAGGTCATGTCTAAGCTACTCAACCTATTTTTAAAATTAATTTCTTTTCTCAAAATAAAAATAAAAAACAACAATAAACTAGCAAGTCAGTAACAAGTGGGATTTAAACAAATCAGTAACAAGTGGGATTTAAACAAATCAGTAACAAGTGGGATTTAAACAAAAAGATAAGATATCCATGCTGCCAGTGTGTGGCGAAGGCTTTAAGACCTGAGAACACTTTTAGCATTGCTAAAAATTCTCTAAAAATAATTGTAGCTTGTTTTATTCCTTGACACTGTTCATGCGTAAAGCTCCATATCTCTAGGAAGGGTGTTGGTCAATTCACCCTTTTTCTGCACCATACTTTTGTAGCCATCTACCAAAAACTGAGCATGAAATATCCTCAGAACAAGTAACAATTTGGGAACCATTTCTAAGTAAGTAAAAAAAAAAAAGGTCAAAACAGCTTCATTGTTGTTGTGGTTTTGGGGGACATAAGTGATGCTCCATATCTCTAGGAACAGTGCTGGTCCAAGTCGACCTACGGCCAAATCTTCATACCTAAGCTATGCCAAAGTCTGAATTTTGTGAACTCCAGACTTTTCCCTCCAGAAATACTGTTTGCATTTGGACAAGAGGCATATTTGCAACAGCAATTGTCTGTTTTAAAAAAATATCTGGAGTAGTGACGTCATGACCTCAGTCACACAAAGCAGTTATGTTTGGCTGCAACTGTGAAACTCGTTAGTTTATGTTGTTAAGAATATTCTTTAGGGTCCCAAATGCTTGACAAATATCAGGGTAAATGTTAATTGACAAAATCATCATCAAAGCAGTGAACATTTTTCTTTAATTGAAATTCTGCGTTTCATCAATGCTGTAACTTAGTGCCCTATTATTACCCATAATCAAGTAACATAACATTAGTATACTGAGCATGAGCTGAGTGCATATGCATATTTTTACAGCAAACGACTCACTTCCTCGCATATGTCGTTTATATCATGTAGGCTATTGGGGTTTTAGTGATGCAAATCTTTTGCTGAGGTACAATTAATCCAGTTAGATTACTAACTATTACTGGAGGTAATTGAAAACGTCAAAAAGAGGAAGAACAAAATGGTAAATGTCACCCAGAGTGCATTCTGAAATAGCACAGTAGTAGGTTATCTTATAATTTTAACATACAGAGCTCCAGATTAATCTAAATGTCACTAATCGTGCCACGGTACTTTTTACCTATACAGTTTTAAAAGAGAAACGTTACATTCCAGCAATTTCTGCCAAACATGCTCAATAAAGTGTTAGCTTGCGATTTGAAAATGCTAACATGGGTGTAATAAAGTGTTAATTATTTGCTAATGCTAACATAGGCTTATAACATGTTAGCTTGAGATTTACTAATGTCAACATAAGTGTAACATGTTAGTTTAACATTTGCTAATGCTAACAGACAGTGTAGTAAATAATTAGCTTGAGATTTGTTAATGCTTATTGAAATTTAACTTAGGTCATATAAACTGTCAGACTGAGATTTATTAACACTAATGCCAATTTGGGTTATAAAAAGTTGAGCTTGAGATTTGCTAATGCTAAATGCAATTTTTTTTGTTTAAATTTGTGTGAACATTCATTTTATGTAAAAACTTTAACTTAACAGTTAACATTTTTATCACAAGCTAACAAGTTCAAGAATCTTTATTATCCCCGAGGGGCAATTTGTTTCAGTCAGTAGGCACAGAAAACATCCATAGCTAGTACTAGACAAGACATGGAGAAAATAACAGTATAGAAATTGTTCGTTGAGAAGCCTGATCATTACAGGGATGAATGAGTTTTTCAGTCTGTTCGTCCTACATCTGGGCTGCAGATACCTGCGTCACGATGGAAGCAACCCGAACTCACCATGGAGTGTGTGATCAGGATCTGTCAGAATCAGCCTGGCTTTGTTCACTGACCTCACACCTTGTGTAGGTAAGTGAGTTTCTGTAGGGACAGATGTGGGCTATAATTCATGACTGAGAGCTACAGATGTTTTAACAACTCATCTGGATTGTATTTATGGGAGCTAAAGGAATTTGTATATTTATACATTTGCATAACTGACCCTATATTGCGACACAAATGTATCCCCCACACGTTTGTTAAACTAGCTCTGAAGTTACCCTCGATAGTGTCACAAAAGGCTGGTGAACCCAATTGTGCAGGCAGGAAGGCAAGGACTCAGGATAGATATAAAATAAATATTTTATTATCAGAACAAAAAGAGCTGACCGAGCAGCAAAGCAAACGTAGAATGAACAGGGGGTACTCACAATACAGACGGGTCATCACCAGTAAACAGATAACAATGCCAGGACAAGGACTAACACAGAGACACAGACTTATATACAGGAAACACTAATTAGACCAAGTGAAGGCACCTGTGAGTAATCACAGATGCCAGAGAAAGAGACAGAGGATGCAAGACATGAACACGACACAAGATGGGGCTAGATAATAATGAAACACAAACTCTACAAAGAGAAAGAGAGGATCGGGGGGAACACAGACATAAACACGATACCTGGGACAAAACCACAACTCCTACATCTAGCTTTTACCACTGAATTTAATATGTTGTAATACAAATATAATTGTTCTATTTTGGAAATAAACTGATACCACAGTAAATGTTAACATAAGATTATGTCCTCTGGATAACTGTTCAACCAATCAAAGTTGTTCTGCCTCACTAAAACTTGCACTGCTAGAACATCGAATGAAAGTACAATCTCACTTTTTTTCTCATTTCTTTCTCAACCCTGAAGTGCTACAAAAAGTTGTTTACATAAGGAGTCTATTACTGGATTCAACATGTTAAAAATACGTCCCGGTGAATCAAACTTGTCTCAGAGTGTGTTGGAGCTCTGAATGTTAATGTGCTTATCTGAATGTTGTACATGTGATGGTTTCGAGTAGCAAATACAAACTGAATGTATTACGTATACTGAGTGTACTGTATGTTATAAGTTAGTGGTGACTTTTGAATACATGTTAGCATGTGATTCATTTGTATGCATTTCAGATTAATAAACTGAATGTTTGCTCGAAGTTTGGAAATGATGGAGGTATGTAACTTTTTATGTTTTGGTCTCAGCTGAATAAACTCAATGATTTTTCTTTGCCCCAATTGTTTTTTTGTATCGTTTGGTGTCTTAAATTGTCTGATTTAAGATTTTTGTGTGATGAGCATGTGCATTAGCTTGTCATCACAAGCTAATGCACCTTATGGAACTTAAATCCATTGTTATTATTCTCTAATTTTCTTACATGTTACTGTATTTCATTTTACACCCATAATCTGAAATGTTGACAAACACATTTGTATTTATCAATGCAATTTTTTTGTATTTGTTGTTTCATCAATCAACTCTTTGAGTCTAGAAATTTAACCAATGTTAATAAAACTTTGCATAGAACAGATTAAATTCACTTTAACCTGTAGCTTTTTCCTTCAGTGTGAGGTCACAGTCACCATCATTCATAACCTTCATTCAAAGGATTTTGCTTCTGACGCTTGTGCTTTCATTTGTTTATGTTTATTAAATTTGTTCTTTTTTTTTACAAAAGAAACACAATACAAGACAATCCCATAAATGATAATGTACAAAATATAAAAAAATGAAAGGTAGCAAAAAGAAGAATAAATCTTATAATATCTGCCCCTTTTTTCAAACAATCAGATTAAACAATAATAATCTTCCACCAACAGTACAAAATGACTAACTCTTTCTAATTTTCTAACTAATACAATACACAATACGTCATTTATTTTATTTATTTTTTTTAATTCATTTTGATCATTTTCTTAAATGTAAACATTGACTTGGCATTTTTAACTACATTCTCCAAGCCATTCCATAATCTAATTCCCTGGATTGAGGTAGAACGTCCCTTCAAACTAGTTCTGAATTGTGGTTTTACAAACATCTCTGTCCCCTTAAGATTATAACAACTTTGTCTTTTAACAAAATGCATTTGGATATTTAAAGGTAATGCGTTATTCTGAGCCCTATACATAACTGATAAAATATTATAATCTACCAAATCATGGAACTTCAATAACTTCAGTTGATAAAATAATGTACTTGATGGATGACAGTAATGTTTTCTAGTGATAATTCTTACAGCTCTTTTCTGTAATACAAAAATAGGCTTTGTGATTGTTTTACACGCTTTCCCCCAAACATCAATACAATAGATTAAGTGTGGAACAATGATTGTGTTATACAACAAATACAGAGCTTTATCATTCAATAGGTCTCTGACTTTGTACAGTACTGCAATCGATTTAGCTATTTTTATTCTTACAGAATTTATGTGTTGTTTCCATGTCAGTTTGTCATCAATGATAACACCCAAAAACTTCACCTCACTCACTCTACAAATCTCAACACCCTCAATTTTGAGTGGAACATCAACAGTTTTCTTTTTATTACTGAATATCATGTAATTAGTTTTTTCTAGATTTAATGATAATTTATTGATTTTAAACCAAGTTTGTATTTTGACAAATTCTGTCTTTATCAATTCCAACATTTGTTCTACATCTTCACCTAAACAGAAAAATGTGGTATCATCAGCAAAAAGTACACATTTAAGGAGTCCTGACTAGCCTGGCCTTCGCCTTCCTGCACAGCTCCGCTCAATTCTCATTTCCCTTCACTGCACAACCCTAGTACGAAGCGAAGTGAAGGACAAGGGTCTGGTTTTAACCAGGCTAAGTTCTGACACATTTACCAAGTCATTCACATATAAAATAAATAGCTTTGGTCCAAGTACAGAGCCTTGGGGAACTCCACATGTGATATTACAGAGGTCAGATCTTACATCATTTATTTGTACAAATTGTTTCCTATCTTTCAAATAGCTAGATACCCACTGTAATGCTGGTCCTCTAATACCATATTTGTTCAGTTTTTCAAGGAGAATGGTGTGATCAATAGTATCGAATGCTTTTTTTAAATCAACAAAAATACTGATACAATATTGTTTTTGATCGACAGCAGTAGTTATTTGTTCCATTAATTCCATGAGAGCCATTGATGTAGAGTTTTTTGCTCTAAACCCATACTGACTGTTGCTTAGAATATTTTGTTTATCTATAAATTGATCTAGTCTGTTTACAAATAGTTTTTCAAGAATTTTTGAAAACTGTGGTAACAAGGATATAGGTCTATAATTGTTGAACACACATTTATCACCATTTTTAAAAAGAGGAACTACCTTAGCTACTTTCATATTATCTGGAAATATTCCTGTTGAAAATGATAAATTACATATGTATGTAAACGGCTCAATAACATGGCTCATTATGTCCTTTACAAACATCATATCCATGTCCACCCAGTCCTTTGATCTCTTGTCTGTAAGATTTTTTACTACACTGTAAAAAAAAATCCGTAAAAAAACAGGTAAATGTACTGTGGAAGTGTGAAGGAATTTTCCGTTATCATTTTTTACAGGGGTTTCTCCATTTTTTTTTCGCGCAAAGCACCCTGGGAACAAGAACCTTTGAGAAGAAGCGCAAAAGAGGACTCCATTTACCTGGCACTCTAGATTAACAGAAATTTATGTAAATTATACATTAAAAAAACTGTTAAATTACGGGAAAAATCCGTTTTAGTGTTTACGGAAATATCTGTAAAAAAACGGAGAATGTACTGGCAGAAAATTACCAGGACATTTTCCGTTTTTTTACAGATTTTTTTTTTTTACTGTGTACATTCATTATTTCCTTTTTGTCAGTTCCATTTAGAAAAATACTATTTGCACAACCTGTAATTGAATGGCTCACATTATTATCTACTTTTGGTATTTTAGCTGCAAGGCTTGATCCAACATTCACAAAATATTGATTAAAACCACAATTTAATTTTCATCGTGAACTTCATCGTTGTCCTTTACAAAATATTTTGAAATACCAGTTTTTGCTTTATGGTTCTTCAGAACACTATTCATTACTCGCCATGTTGCTTAATTTACGAGGCGTTTTAAACAAAATGTGAGTTTTTTTCTCAACACTATGGTTTTGAATGGATTTTTGGAGGTGGGGGGTGTCTACGTTTAGATGGGCAGATGTTCTGGTTCGTCCTCCTCCCACCATGTAGACACATTGCAGACACACCCATAGACTGCTCGGGGTGACCAGGAGCCAAACTAACAATGTGAATGTGGAACTAGATCAGCTGGTCCATCTGGAGGAATTTTGCCCCAAACAGTTTCTGCTTCAGGTCTGACTGCAGCACAAACCTTCCACTGAAGAAACTTGGATTATTTTTTTTTGCTCATGAGACTCTGGACTCGGGGCCCCACACCGAACCCCTCCTCACTGGCTCGTCTTGTTGGTAGGGTATGGCTATAGCCGTGCGCTCCAGGACAGGGTTCTACCATCAGGAGGTGAACAGGACCGTGTGGGATGTGCCGGAGAGGTACCGGGACCTGAAGCAGGTTGGAACGGGGGCCTACGGGACCGTGTGGTGAGTCCTTACAGCTCCTGGAAGTGGTGGAGAGAGACTCTGTTGGGTTCATTTAAAGGTTTTGTAATTTAATAGTAGCTGAAAGTCTGGTAAAAACTGCACAGCTGGCAATGCCGGACCCCTCTCCATTGTGTGAGTCTGGATGGGGGTTAACAAAGACACCCCCCCCCCCCCCACATCCCATTGTTTAGGAAAAGTCAAAGAATTCTCCCCTCCATCACCAATATGAAATATGTTATATTCCCACATAACAAAAAGTGTGACGAAACGTCCATGAAGTGAACTTGCTCGGTTTAAAATCTAAAGTTTAAAGGTCCACTGACATCATCTTTGAACTTTGCATAAAATATTACAAGATACAGGTAATCCCCGACTTACGAGCGAGTTCCGTTCCTCCGACTATCTCGTAAGACGAAATCTCGTACGTCGGAACACGTGTTCTCGTAAGTCCGGATTTTCTGTCGTAAGTCGGAAAATTTATGCTAGCGCTACTACGAACACTCGTTTTTCATCACAAACGGTCATACTAGTTCATAAACATGCTCAGAAACTTGTTTCCAAACGGTTAGCTAACACACTTTCATCTAAAAACACATGAACGTTTTGTATTTTCTGTATGTTCTTTACACATTTACTGTTCGTTAGTGAGCTCGTAAGTCCAGAACCTCGTAAGTAAGAGCGCTCGTAAGTCGGGGATTACCTGTATATATCTTGTATCATTCAACTATGTTCGTTTTTGCAAACAAAATGATAAATTAATGAAAATTCCTTTCAAGATGAGTTTAAAATTAAAAACTGTGTTTTTTCACGGGACATCCGACTACACGCGAATGCAACATCTGTGACGTAGTAAGGAGAACGTCTTTAGAACGCCCCTTTTACATATTCATGGCGGACAATAAATAAACCGACTAATTTATCAATCTAAGTGAAGATTTGAGCGATTTGTCTTCAGTTTGGGAAGCAGAAAGTTAGATGAACAAGAAACAGCAGGTTCTAATTTAGGTCTGCACCGTATTTATTTGAGTCTTACCTTTTCAGGAAGCGAGGGAGCTCCGAGGGGGGGGGGCAGCTTTATTTATTCCATACTTGACGAAGTATTTCATCTTTTGGGAAAGTGAAAAGGCTCACTTGTTCACTGATGATATTAGAACACCCAAATGTGACACAACGTAACGGCATTTTTCAAGTTATACAAAAAAAAAGGCGATCTGGCAGAGAATGAATATGTGTTATCATGGCAGACGCAGACTGAGGTTCTTCCTCCTACGTCACAGATGTTGCATTCGCGTGTAGTCGGATGTCCCGTGAAGAAACACGGTTTTTAATTTTAAACTCACTTTGAAAGGAATTTTCATTAATTTATCATTTTGTTCGCAAAAACGAACATAGTTGAATGATACAAGATATTTATCTTGTAACATTTTATGCAAAGTTCAAAGATGATGTCAGTGGGCCTTTAACGTTAATATTTATGTAATAAATCTGTCAGTTCTGCGTGGGACCGGCGCGCAGGAGCTCAGGTCGCCATCAAAAAGCTCCACCGGCCCTTCCAGTCCAAACTGTTTGCCAAACGGGCCTACAGAGAGCTGCGACTCCTCAAGCACATGAAGCACGACAACGTAAGAGGTTCTGTTTGTCTTTGTTGCCAGCATTATTTATTTTTGTCATAACCCCCCCAGTGATATTTTAAAATTCCGTTAAGATTTTTTTCCTCTTCAGGTAATCGGGCTGTTGGATGTTTTCACCGCTGAGATCTCGCTGGATCGGTTTCGGGATTTGTAAGTTCCTCTGCGCCGCCCCCCTCCATCACCCACGCCTTATATAAAGTGAGTTTTTCACCTTCAGTTACCTGGTGATGCCGTTCATGGGCACCGACCTCGGCAAGCTGATGAAGATGGAGAGGTTGTCGGAGGACCGGGTGCAGTTCCTCGTTTATCAGATGCTCCGGGGCCTCAAGGTGGAACAAAAAAGGGATTTCTCCAAAAATGTTGGCTATTTTGTGGGTGGAAGGGGTTTTCTTTGTGTGCGAAGCTGATCCTGTTTTCTGTCTCTTGTAGTATATCCACTCTGCAGGGATCATCCACAGGGTGCGTGAACTTTGACCTCTCCGACTATAGGCTTTAGGAACCGGGTCTTTCTCTCTTTCACACTCAGCCTCATTCATCCTGAACCCTCACAGCTGCTTCGGCTTCTCCGTGTGAGAAACTCACACTTTTAGTTGGAGTCAACCCAGTTCAACTTTTCTGTTTTCCAACAGGATCTTAAACCTGGAAATTTAGCCATTAACCCAGACTGTGAGCTAAAGGTAACGCAGTAATACATGGAGCTATCTTCATGTTGTTTGGTGAAATTCATGCGCTACATTTCTGTCGTCTCTTCAACTTCAGATTCTTGATTTCGGCTTGGCCAGGCAGGCTGACGCTGAAATGACGGGCTACGTGGTGACGCGGTGGTACAGAGCCCCTGAGGTCATCCTCAGCTGGATGCACTACTCACAAACTGGTAAAAGTCCCATTCTGAGGTCCATAAAAGCCAGAATGAGACCTGTTTAACAGCCTGGGATGACAGAACGTTCTGCTTTGTGTTGCAGTGGACATCTGGTCCGCGGGCTGCATCATGGCCGAGATGCTGCTGGGAAAACCTCTGTTTAAAGGGAACGACCGTATCCTTGACTGTCCTCAATCCAGCAGAACAGATCCAGTTCCAGTGGGACAGCTAGCCAAAAAGTTAGCTTCGCTAGCACACATTTCACTCACTAATAAATAAACTTTGCTAACACTAAACCGTTAAATCGCTACGACGCCTGTCACCCAGTCTGCGTAAAATGTCATCTCCTTTTAGTTGAAGCTGCGTTAACCAATCACATGTACACGGTGTAAAGGCTCCGGCAGAGCTGCGCGTACAAGCAGTACGCCTCTGTACGACGTACGTACGCAGAGGCAAAAGCGTAGCCCCGCGTAGCCCCGCAGGGCACGAACGCGCAAAGCTCAAATTTTACGACCGCATACGCGATGCGCGTTGTCTCACCATAAATTGCCCGGTGCCGGACTGTTTTGTATGTTACACAAATGAATTCCCCTTCTTCATCGCTGAACTGGACTTTTGTTTTGTTTTTTTGCCAAAAGTCAAGTGATCGCTTCATCCTCCGTTGTCCTCCGTTGCACAGAATGCGCGCGTAGAGTGGCGTACAGGCAGTACGCTGAACTTTGCCGGAGCCTTACGCTAATAGCGTGCCTTCAGCTAGCCGTTCCTGCATCCACCAATCACGTCTTGTCACGTGTACATGTAGTAAACCAGGGGTGTCAAAGTCAAATACACCGAGGGCCAAAAAAACAAATTTGCTACAAGCTAAGGGCCGGACTGGTTCAATGTTTATTATAAGGGGGTGATATAATTTTTTTTCTTCACTCTTCACTCTTTTCATTCAATTTTTTCTTTTTGATTAATTTGTTTTATTCCATCTCTTTTAAATGAATGAAAAAATTAATTAAATAAAATATTAAATAACTTTACATCTGCTAAGTTCTTGGCATAAATCAACACAGACATGTTCCTGCTTTTAGTATTTTACATTGTTTTATAAAGTAGCTAATAGCTATTTATAACAAATATATTATAAATAAATAATAATAATAAAAACTCCACTAGATAATTACTAGAATAAATATTTCATAATAATGGTGTGGAGAGGATGGCTGTAAGGGGAGAAGGGAGGCCATCACAAAAAAAAAAAAGTTTTTTTTTTTTAATCATCCAGGGGGCCATAAATAATGAGTTTGCGGGCCGGATCTGCCCCGCGGGCCAGCACTTTGACATATGTGTAGTAAACTAATATCGTGCCTTTAGCTAGTTGCGGCTGCATCAAACAATCCCGTCTTGGTACGCGTACACTTAAGCTAATGTTGTGCAGACTCTTCGAGACACGCCCACATCAAACAAGAACAAGATTGTTAATTTCATTAACGGAAAAAATTGGCAAAATCCAATTTAGCGGAAGCTAATACAACGGTTTCCGAAGATAGCGAAAACAGTAATCAGTTAATTGAAACATTTGTTCCGTTAGTGCCTCGACGTGCATTGACTACGCCGTCACTCAGACAGACCCCTTTTGGACGTGGTCTTGACCCCGTTTATCTGCTGCACTCTGAATCTGTTCAGAGCCCACACTGATGTGTAAACGACTGCATTTGAGTTTAAGTTGCATTTTGTTTATAAAAACACCTGGTCTTTTTTTTAGTAGATATCTTACATGTGAATAATTCTTAACCAGGACCACCGTCAGACCTGGATCAGTTGAGAGAGATCATGAAGGTCACAGGAACCCCGACTCTTGATTTTGTCGTGAAGCTGCAGAGCCAAGACGTAAGTCATAACCGTGGTGACGCAGAAGATTCACCCTTCGAAGACGAAACGTTTTACAGTTGAGAGACGTCTAAGACCTCATGGACCAGCGGTGGAGTCGGCTTGAACCATACGCTCGACCAGTGACTTATAACCTTTTCCCTTTGGTTTTGTTTTAAGACAAGGCCACTACTCGCACAAACCTCACTTCTGGTTTTGCTGTCAGCAGGCGAGAAACTACATCAGAAGCTTACCAAAAGTACCAAAGAAAGACTTGCACGCCGTTTTCTCCAAAGCCGGCTCAAACGGTACCTGAACACGCCTGTAGCTAACGGTCCTGTTTGCTGGGCGACTTTAACGTGTGTGTGCTCTGCAGCGGTGTGTGTCCTGGAGAAGATGTTGCTCCTGGACCCCGACTGCAGGGTGAGTGCGTCCGAGGCGCTCGAGCTCCCCTTCTTCAGCGAGTTCAGAGACGTGGAGGAGGAGACGGAGGCCCTGCCCTACGACCAGACCCTGGACAACACCGACCTGCCGCTGGACCAGTGGAAGCGTAAGAGACCGTTTTATTTAAATGTTGTGTTCTTAAAACGGAACAACAGCTTTTACAGTTTGAATCATTGAAAACGCAGCATGAAACAACTGAAGAGGCTTAAAGTGAGTCGTTAAAGCTAAAAGAACGCTATAGCTAAAACATAACAGACGCAAAATTCTTGCTGAAAGTTGCAAAAATCAACTAAAAGCTACAAGTATCTAAAGGCCAGCCAAACACTAAAATCAGCTAGAAATCCATCTACCGTATTTTTCGGACTATAGGTCGCACCGGAATACAGTATAGGTCGCATTGTCCAATTATTGCCAAAAAATTTGAAAAATCCATAAACAGGTCGCACCGGAATATAGGTTGCACCGACGTCACCGCCGACGTAACGCGTCATCCACCGCTGACGTGATGCGTCATCCACCGCTGACGTGACGCGTCACCGGTGAGACAAGGCTTTTAAGAAGATTAACACGGTAAAAACAATTATTTGTTTGCTAAAAATTATAGCTGACATTATAGCACAAGGGTTAGTGGTTTATTAGCTATTTGCTAAAATATACTGTACGAAGCTAACTGGACACGATTGCGTCTCTTAAAAAATGAATTAAAAAAAAAACAAATTTTATCTCAAATGTCTACTACAGGGCATCAGTTTGTAAATAAAACCCATATAATTACACTCTGGCAACAAAAAAAATATCCACTGAGTGGTTTCTGAGCTATTTATAACGTAAACAGAAATAAAACTAAGAAAGACCTAGCTAACCGCTAATAAAATATTATTTTTTTTTACCTTAAACATCTCATAAAGCTACTCACTTGTAAATGTCCATACAGTGATTACATTCTGTAAGTTTCAGAAAAATCCACCAAGTGGTTCTTGACTTATCTTGCTAACAAACAGAGCTAACAGTAGTTACCTCCAGACCAGGAGGCCGGACAGCGACAGAGTCAGTCCGAGCAGAGGAGGCTTTTTTCGGACACATGAGCTGGAAACGGTCGGTGGACTCTCTGGAAGTGTCCCCCTAGTGGACAAAAGTGGTACTGCAACATTTTCTGCCAAAATGAAAAACGGTCACATCTGAGCCAAAAATTGGTCTAAAAATATGGGGAAAAATCCATAAATAGGTCTCACCTCTCTATAGGTCGCAGGGCATGAAAAAAATGATAAAAAGCCGCAACCTATAGTCCGAAAAATACGGTAAATAGAACATAAAAGAATCAAAATGTAAAAGAATACTAAAAGTTCAAAAAAGGTTAGCAAAACGAAGCAGAAGCTGAATGCTAAAGTAGCAACATTTTAATTTAATATCAAAGTTTAGCTAAATCTCGTTTTCTTTTTCTTTCGGCTGCTCCCTTCTTCAGGGGTTGCCACAGTGAACTAACTCAACAAAGACTTGGTGAGTGTTTTTACGCCAGATGTCCTTCCTGACACAACCACAGACCACCGAGCTACTACAGCCCTCTGTGTGGAGCAGAGAGTTGCTACGTGGGGCGCCCAGGGGAGCAGATGGTGGGGGTTAAAGGCCCAGAGTGAGGCAAATGAGGGTGTGGGTGCTTCGCCTTTCTCACTCATATTTTTATGTTCAGTCCAGGGAGTCAAACCGGCAACCTTCCGACCACAGGCCCACCTTATCTAACCTCTGCGCCACCACTCCCCAAATGCTAGCTAAATCATAAAAGTAGCAAAAGTGTACTAAAAAGCTAAAAAAAAATAAACAGATTAGTTAAAAATAAAAAAAGCAAAATGACAAAACAAAAGCAAAACCTTAACTAAAAGCTAACAGAAAGTAGCAGTTAGCTATTGGCTAACAGAAGCAAAAAATAATAGTTGAAAATATCCAGGGCTAGCTGGAACGTTAACGTAACAGAAGGCTGTCTAAAAGCAACAAAAAATATTATAATTTTTAAAAAAATACTTGCAAAGGCTAAGTTTTTAAAAGGTTTGTTAACAGTAGCTAAAAGCTTTGGCTAAACATAAAAGCTTAGCTAAAGACTAAATTGCAAAACCGTAGGTAAAACATGTTAAGGTTAGCTAAAACATAAAAATTGCAAAAGAACTAAATAAAAGCTTAAACATATTTTTAAAAATATTAGCTAAAAGTTCAAAATAGCAAAATACTAGCTAAGGATAACCAAAAGTAGCAAAAGCATAGCTAAAAGAATCAAAGGTACCAAAGCCTAGCTAAAGGCTTAAGTAGCAAAAAGGTAAAAATATCAAAGTTTAGCTAAAACTTGAATGTAGATATCCTATTAAAAGCTAACAGTTAGAAAAAGAATAGGAAAGATAAAGAGAGCTAAAGGCTGGCTAAAAGCACCCTTAGTTAAAAGAATGACTAACTAGAGGCATAAAATAGCAAAAGCCAAGCTAAAAGCTAATATAATCAGAAGGACAAATGCTAGCTAAAAGTGAAAAGCACCAAAAGGTTAGCTAAAATATCAAGAAAAGCTTAAACTTTTAAAAACTGTCTTAAAACACTCGGGTGTCAGACAGTTAGCAATAAGCTAACAACCTTGTACAAAACAACTTAATTGTTTGTCTTTTTATTTTTGTAGGCCACACTTTCACAGAGATCCTGACCTTCAGGCCCCACAGAGACTCCAGAGAAACGTCACTTTAAGAGACGGAAACCTTCTTACAGATACACGGAAATACTTTTTGACTTCCTGTATTAGTAATAATAAAAACTATTAGTTTGCCAGTGTTTTTGTTTTCATGTCAATAAACGGGATTTGTGTCAATTTTACCATTAGCTTCACTCGTTACTTAATAACAGGATACAGGTAGTCCTCGACGCGATTCGGTGTTACGAACGCATCTTGTAATTTTTTTTATTATTATTTAAAAATCTTATTTTATGTTTAAATGTTTTTCATTTTATGTGTACAGCACTTTGTTGCAGCTGTGGTTGTTTTAAAGGGCTTTATAAATAAATTATTATTATTATTTAGAAGCCGATTTACGCAGTTTCCGGCAGTGTCCGCCAGTTTTCGGTTAGCTTTGGTTAGCTCCTGCTTTGGACGGACCGTGTACCCGATCAGAGGTTGCCCTCATACGGATGAATGAGCTGGAAACGTTTGGTGAACTCTGTGAACGTCTCAGGCGGAGAAACGGCCTCAGATGTTGGTGGAACTCTGAGCAAACATGCTAACTCCAGCCCCACCGGGGACACGTAGCCGACGGGCGGCGGAGAGGACTGCTGCGGCCGGGAGCTAACATGTTAGCGCGGAGAAACAGCTTCACCAGCTCCAAGTAAGTTATTAACTCTTTCTTCTTTCATTATGGCTCCAAATGTATGGAGCTAACATGCAGTTACAAACAGTTTGGACCGCGTGAAGCAGCTGGAAGCTGCAGAGCTCGGACGTGCAACGAGCTAACATGCTAACAGACATGCTAACTAT
>JBBPBX010041245.1:0-28957 GCA_038048925.1 Garcialebias charrua
TATATATATATATACTGTATATATATATTTAAACTGTACATGTATATACCTGTATACTGTATATATACATGTATATATATACACACATGTATATATATATATATATGTATATATACGTGAATGCGTGATAGAGTGGAAAAAAAAAAAACTGTGCAGAAAGAAAGTGTGCTCATGTAATATTAATGGTCCCGGAGTTGTGCGGGGTGTTTTGGGTTTTAGCACGCTGCGCCTGAACGCACCACGCAGCGCCGCGTGTGATTTCCAGCTTCAGTTGTTGGCAGCAACAGCAGCAGCCGCACGATGCGCGACCGACACAGCAAGAAGAAGGTCGGAGCTGTGAGACCGGACCCCCTGCCAGAGACGTCGACGGACAGGAGTCCCTGAAAGCAACACTAGTTCCCAGGACAGAACAGGAGGGGGAGGAAACATGGGTTTAATGTCCTGCTGCTGCTTCATCCGTCGCCTTGTCTGCACACCACAGTGTTGTAGTGGACCTGGATGCCGTGTGGGCGATGCTGCCACAAGGGATTTATTGTGATTTCACAGAGATCTGTATTCAACCGTTGCCTCAACTAAAATAAAATAAAAAGGGCGTCAGAGGACGGACAGGAGTAAGAAAGGGTGGGATCTATAAGACATCACCACCTGTTACCAGAAAATCAGGTAAGCCTCATAAACCTATGTCGTTTTTACAATGCCTTATTAATTATTCAGCCAAGCACCCATTAAATAAACCATTAACCTGTACTTTTTGTGTGTGTGCATAATTCACCTTAATGTTGCACCATTTACTAATCACCTTTATGGTCCAGATGATGATAATAAATCCTATTTTCAACCTCGGAGTGGAACTTGCATGAAAACACAATCTTTATCACATGTTAGCAGGGAATACGTGGGCTCACACAAACCTTTTTTTATTGCATCAGTGCAGGTACACATGCAGGCAGCAGCTGCAGTTCCTGTATAGCCAGTGCAGCAGACCTCTTTTCATCCACACAGCTGCCTTAAAGTAGCCTCTTAAAACTGGATGCCAATCACAGGCAGCATCCCTCCTTGGGTAAAGAAAAGGAGAGTGAGAGAGAATGTTATAGTCACTCACAAATCACTCGTGAGTCCTGCGCCTTGTTTCTCGACGCTTCGCAGAAGAAGCATCATTGTCCATCCGAGGAGTTCAACCTGCTACTGCTCTCGACCCTTTATTATTCTTGCAGAGAACTCCTGAATCCTTCAGTGTTTCGGGCAATTTACGACGCTTCTGTTACAGTAAACTGCTCTGGCAGAGTGCTGTTTTCTGCCCCCTCTTGATGGACAATCAGAGCAGCTGAGATTTAGCAAGCAGACTTCAGTGCCTGTCAGGTGCTGGCATACAGATGCGAGCTGATTCATTCACCGAACACAGATCAGGTGCAATTTGATGCACTCACAGCAGGCTCCTCTTCGTGCATGAAAGGGGAAGACGTTGAGATGCCAGTTGCTCTATCCCTGCACCCCCCACCCTAAATTTATTTTTCTGCTTATGTCTTAAATCAAAGAGCAGCTTGGCCAAGTGATGGGGCTACACAGGCTGAAGATAAAATGGACTAGATAAAGAAAAAAAGTGTAAAGATCTTGTCTGACAACTTCTTTTGAAACCTTGTCAAGGTGTTGCAGTCTAGATCTAAAAGGAGACTTGACGTGCCGTCAGACACATCCACGGCCTGAAGTCGACACGCATCCTTAACGGTTTGGAACACATCTGCTTTTCACAACCAAATGCTCCTCGGTGCTCACCAGTAATCAGCTCTCTCTCTCACTAAACCCCACCGGATCATTTAAAAAGAATTCCAGAGCAGTTAAGCATCTTGGAATCTATTAGTGAGATCAGCAGTCCGGGGGCGTCACTCAAAGCAGGGAATGTGCACGTTGGCATCAATTTTGTATGTTAACACACATTCAAAGTGCTGTTACACTCCTCCCAACAACGCCCAGCAGCTTGACATGTAAACTGAACTGCTCTAAATTTTCAAGGGTTGCACTTTTCAGTGCTCCAAATTAGGCAGAAGCGTATTTTCTACGCCACATTTAGTCGGTGACTTATTTTAATTATGAAAATAAGCTCTGTTCTGAATTTAGTCAAAATGAGGTTAACAAAAAGTAAAAAAGTAAATACTCCTGTTAATTTCCTTGGCTTTATAGACGTGCAACTGAAAGGCTGGACATCTTCATTTAAAGAGCTCGGCAGTGGAGAGTGTAACACCTGACATTTCTGTGGGGCTTTATATAGCATCTGTCTGGTCAGCCATCCATACCAACTGCTCCAGATGTTAAATTTGTGGAGGAGGAACCGTGTGCCTGTACTGCTGAGCGATGTACGAGCAGCACAAATTAAAGAAACGGTAGATTTTCCTCTCAGGAAGGAGACGGCGCGGAGAAAAATATAATAGCAGTTCGTGCCACAAAGTCGCTGTCACGCAACAAGAAAACCATTAGTCTGTCCTGACGGAGACCGGCGGCTAACGAAGCGAATGCACACCCAACTCTTCACAGTGGGGAAGACGCAACTCTCATTGATATGCGCCTCATCGCCCGACCGATCTGATTTAGAGGTCCAGGACTGCAACACAGACCTACTCGCTTAAAGCTACACGAGCGTGGGTGACGAGTGCCCCGTGAAAACCAATAAGGGGAGAGATTGTCCACAGTGATAAATGATAGCTTAACGTATGACAAAACACGCTTCCAACTACAAACCTTCTGCAGCAGAGGGTTTCTGTTGCAGGTGAGTTGTGTTTGCTTTAAACCTCTGTATAGCCCAGGCTGGACAATTTTGGGTCACAGTTGATTAATGTGTGGAGTGTGCTTGTTCGTTAAGCACCGCTGCTCACGCACAAACTAAAGTAGTAGCTCAGTCTTGATGGTTCACACAGTGATCTTCATTACTGCATTTCCATTTGATATTTTCAGTCTAATAAAGCAGTAGATTAGAAACTAAAATAGCTCCGGCCAGGCAGCTTAAAAACTGACTGCAGATTTTTTTTAATGAACAGCATGGCCTTTATGGCTCAGCTACCTTGAATAGCGGTGATACAGGGGTTCCCAACTCTGGTCCTTGAGGAACACCATCCTCCATATTTTAATTGTTTCTCTGCTCCGACACGCCTGATTTTAATTAATGGGTTATTAACTAGGGCTGTAGTGATACAATAATCTCACGATACGATACGATACACAATATTCTGCTCACAATACAATATATATTGCGATATTCAGTAAACTATACAATTCCAATACACTTTTGCGATTTTCTGAAAGATTTTAGAGGGACAGAATGATTTTGGTGACATTTTGAGACTGTTCAATCTGATCATGACGAGTTCTGCTAGAACATCTGTGGGAAGAAAAAACTTCAATATGAAGGAAATTATGATTTTGCTGCACTCTTAGTACACGTTAGTTCTTTTCCTGTTAATGAGACACATTCCTCCTCAAAGGGGACCACATATTCAAAATTCACTTTTTAATGTTTTTTTTACTCAACTTTGGGTATTTACTTCATAAAAAAACAGTCCTAAGGCCAAAAAAATGCACCCAGTGGTTTATTTACTCTAAGTAGATTTATTTATCTTTGATAAATACACTTTGTTTCCCACTTCCTGCGGTTTGTGACGTCACAAACCGCAGCCAACCGCAGCCAACCACCTCAAACCTGAGTCCAGCCCCTCACCTAGCAACCCCTGGTGATGCTCCACCCACTTCAGTATTAAACACATGACTGTTGTTTTTCATGATTTCATCTCATCTTTTGTTTATATGTTCTTAATTTCATGTGTACAGCACTTTGTTGCAGCTGTGTTTTTTTTAAATGGCTTTATAAATAAAGTATAATTGTTATTTTTATGTTTTAGTTCAATTTTTAGTGTATTTGCGATCGCTCCCAACGCGCAGCCGGCAAAAATTAAACGAGCGGACCCCCGGCGTAGGGACCGGTTGCGACGGGACCCTCTTCTGGCGCGATGGAGCGGAGCTTCAACTGTACAGCCTCATTTCAGCCTCGCAGCAGGCTCGCAGCAGTGAGGACCTTCTCCTTACGGATTAATTTACGGGAGACACTTGGTGAACTTTGTGTGTGTCTTGACTGGAACAGCGATAACTCCCAAAATCTCCGCGTGCAACGAGCGGAGCTGGCGAAAACCGGAAGAGGAACAAGCTAACATTAGCATCGGATTCGGGTGGTCTAATGCTAAAAGGAGCAGCAAATTGCGGCGCGCTCAGACGGGTTTCGGTAAGTTATCTTAAGCTAGCACTAACAGTAAGTCAAATGAGTAATAAAAAAAGAGCTAATTTTAAAACAACAACACATTACAGATACTGGCTGTTACAGAGGGCGTTAACAGATCGTTGAAGGGCGTGGACTTCAAGAAACCGGTCGTTCAAAACGAAAGTTAAAAATGGCAGAATTAAAAAGGGTATAATTAATTATCTAAGAATTATTTTGTGTATTAAAATGAATTAATATTGTCAAGATAGCACACAGACATAACATAAAAATTTTAAATACCTATATGTGGTCTCCTTTAATTTATTGCTTATTTGACTTTTTAGAATACAAATGATCTGAGTAAAAGAAACTTATTTGCATAAACAACAGTAAAGTTAAAAGTGCAATGCCAAATAGTAAATGCCAACTTAGCCAAACATCTGTAGTGTGTATGTCCAGTCATGCATCTCCTGCCCCCCACACTTCAGCCATATAACCCAGATAGATGCCAGAGGTCTTATAAACCACTTTGTTGCAAAGGTCTTGTTCAAATCATACTGGATCTATATCTATCACATGATATTCTGCTTAACGAGGAGCTTTCTGTGCAGTTCGTGCCAATATCTCCTGAAGACCTTACCAAAACCCTGCTCCATCCTTCCGCTTTCTGGCTAATCTTTCATTTTTGAATCAAAGCCTTTATTTGATGTGAAGGAGACCAAACAAATGACAAGTACATGACTGCAGCAATGATGAGTTTCTCTCGCCGTGGGGCTGCAATCTATGATCCAACTGAAAATAAAGCTATTAGAATAATGATAAAGGCAGAATATTACCTTCACAGGAAAAGTTGCTGCACATCAGTAAAATAGGACTGAGAATGAGCTGCATGCTTCACTGAAAACTTGTCGCAGTATAGATGCCTGCAATATGGCGACAGACCGCTTGGACGCCCCAAAATCACAGTGTGAGACAATATATTTTGGGTGCCATGCCTTTACGTTCTGCTTACTAATATTTTTGACCAATCAGATGGATCCTCTCTGTCCAAGACACCACTTATAGTGCTGTTGTGATAATGGAAAAGATAGACTGGAGTGATGAAAACACCCGTTAATTACAGCTGATATTGTGGTGATATTTAATTATATCATAACTGCACGTTCTCCTAAATTTGTGCAGTTCCCTTATCAGTCATGTCACTCGGTGCAACATAATTGCTATGGGAAATTGCGCCCCCGCGCGATTACCTGAAGGGATACACTCACGCCTTTACGGCAGGGGCGTCAGCGTCACGCCAGAGTCCCCTCCCTCTGGGTATTTAAGACGCGGACGCCCATCCTACTTCCTCTTATTGCCCTTCACCTCGCTTAAACCTGAACACTCTTCTCGGATCTTCTCTGTTGTTCATCGCTCGACCAGAGGTGAGCTTGCTCCCTACACAGAGCGTACAGAGAATTTTTTCCTGCGGACTGCCGGGCTGGCGAAAGCTGGTCCGGCACATTTTTCCTTCACCCCGAAGTTTTCTTCTCCTCTCTCCACAGACTGCTTCGCTCGACGGCGCTGACTGCGCGACACCGCTACCCTGCTAACGAGTAGCAGGCTAGCCGGCGAAAGCGACGCGAGGAGGGAGACGTCTCCGGACAACGTTAGCACTGCTAACGAGCTTAACTCTTCTCAGCCATGGCTCCTGAGAAGGTAATGCGAAAACCCAAAACTCAAAGAAGACCAGCAGGCCAGCGAGCCTCAGCTCCCGTGCCTTTTCTCTTCTGCTTTTCTGCTGCTCGGTTAGCGAACGCTAACTGCAAGGCACGCTACCTGCTAAGCTAACGAAGCTAACAGGCCAGCAGCCGCAAGCAGCTCAGCGAGAGGACATCCTCGGACGAGGAACTCTGGCAGGCTGTGAGCTCCGGCTCCCGAACCTGCTTCAGCGGATCTGGCTACCCCCTTTTCAGCAGCGGACGAGGCCTGTCCGGTCTGCTCAGGGAAGCTACACGCGAAGACACTCAAAGTTTTTCTCGCGGATGACCCCGGAGAAAGGAGAGTGGAAATCGATAACCCCGCTGCTATCTGGCTAGCTCCCACGATTAGCATGGCTAACCAGGAGCACCCATGACAACATGGGGCGGACGATCAGCGTTGCTAACACGATTAGCGCGGCTACGAGCGGACAATGAAGGACTCCATCGTGAGGTATGTGAAAATGCTTGGTCTAGCTTGCTAGCTAACCTTCTCATATTTTGCCTGTTTCGCTATCCTGTGCGGCCGAATCGACGGTAGAATTCATCGCATAACTAAGTGTTTTTTACCAATGCTACGCTGCTTGAGGGCCCGTCTTAGCACCGCTAGCGGGCTCACGAGTGCCTCCACGTTTAGCCCCGGCTAACAAGGAGGCTCCCTGTCCAGCACAGTCCAGGAGGAGGAATTTTCAGCTACCTGTTCAGTTGCGCTACCTGGTAGTTTTCCTATGCCCACGACGAGAACATCATGACGCTGAGAGCTTATCCACCCATGAGGCTATGGATGACTCTGACGTTAACCATGTCAGGACCCGAGGGACCCTAGTGGGGTGGACAAGGATGAGTGGCCTCGGTACTACAGGCCCACCAGGCAGAAAAGCTGCAGGAGCTGCAAGGGGCCACCAACAAAAAGAAAAGGAAAGTCTGAGATGCCCTTGCACCATTACAGGTGTTCTCACTCACAGAGGGAGAGAAAATGCCGAACTTTTACCATCAGTACCTGTGTTAAAGGAGCACAGACTAGCTGGTTCGGAACGTTTAAACACACAAGAACTCAGACCCTTGTGTAATAAAGAGAAATTGCCATCCACACACGACAATAAAGTATCAGACTACTGAATGCATCCTGGTCCCAAAATGGGAACAGGGCTTCAGGTTTGTCCGCCCACGCGGTACGGGAACCTGACCTTTTGAGCCCAGACTTCACTTGTAAAACGCTACAAGGAGCTGGTGGTATGTGTGTGCGCACTAAACATAACTCGTCTACTGTATGTGTAATAAAAAACAAACACTGTTTCATGCATATACAAGAATGAAAGTACCAAAGCACAGACTGCCCTGGTTCTTGACTCGAGCCCCACTTTTGTGAAACACAAACTACTAGGTCAGACTATGAACCGCAGTAGGACACACGAGTTCTGCCTGAGACAGTCAGATCTCGCAATGTCTTCTGTTGGGCAGACCAGCCTGCTACAGAGTACGCGAGAGGGGTCGAAGGCCACCCCTCCCGCACTCAAACATGACAAGCAGCAGCTAGACATCCCTTCCAGGCTCATGGCGCACGCGCAAGCCTGGAGGGCGTGTCTGCCAAACGAATGGGTCATGACGACGGTGCGTCGTGGGCTCAAGCTGCAGTTCATCAAAGGACCCCGCCCCTTCGTGGGGGTGCTGTGATCGGACATTAACCCAGCACACGCGCACATGCTAAGGGAGGAAGTGTCAACGATGCTACAGAAAGGAGTAATAAGTATTGTTCCAAAACACAAACTACGCTCCGGTCATTGCAGCAAGCTCTTCCTGATGTCCAAAAGAGATCAATCCCTGAGGCCGGTCCTGGATCTCAGGACTCTGAACAAGAAAATAAGAACTTTCAAGTTCAAGATGTTCACACTGCAGCAGGTCCCCCAGTCCGTGAGACCTGGAGACTACGCATGTACATTGGATTTGAAAGACGCCTATTTCTATGTGGGCGTATGGAGGAGGCACAGGAAATTCCTCCGGTTTGCCTTCGAAGGGAAAGCTTATGAATGCAAAGCCTTACCCTTCGGTTTGAAGACTGCTCCTCGTACATTTACTAAATGTCTGGACGCAGCCCTGACCCCTCTTAGGAATCAAGGAGTCAGGATTATGAACTACCTGGATGACCTCCTGGTTCTGGCCGGAAGCAGAATACAGGCCCAGTCACACTCCTGCAGGGTGGTCTCTCACCTGGAGTCTCTCGGTTTTGTCATAAACCTACAAAAGAGTGACCTGACCCCATCACGGATTACCGTATTTCTGGGAGTGCAGGTCGACACCATCCGGTACAGAGCATGGCTCTCAGAGGAACGTGTTTCCTCGATTCGCCGTTACCTGGCAAAGTTTTAACTGAATCAGCGGGTCCCCCTGAAAACGTACCAACGCCTTTTAGGCCTCTTGGCGGCAGCCATACCCTGTGTGCCACACACATTGCTGAAGATGCAGGCCCTGCAAATATGGCTAAACCAACAAACACGACCTGCCCCGTCTGGGCGAGCAGGAAAGTTTAGAATCAATTCAGAGTGCCTGAGGGCCCTGGAACCTTGGAGGGACCTGTCTGTGTTCACGGAAGGGGTCCCGTCAGGTAGGGTGTCATCCTGTGTGGTCATCACGATGGACGTCTCGAAAACAGGATGGGGGGCAGTATGCAGAAATCAGAATGCCCGAGGCCTCTGGAATGAGCAGGAAGCAAGATTGTACATCAACTTCCTGGAATTGTTGGCCGTATTCCTGTCAGTAAAATACTTCTTTGGTAAAGGTCTGATAGCGAGACAGCATGTCCTGGTGAAATCAGATAACAAGACCACGGTGTCCTTCATTAACTGGGAAGGGGGGACGAGATCCCAAGCCCTCCTCAGCCTGACACAGAGGATGCTCACACAGTACGCTCCAAGATTATTGTCGCTCAGGGCGACTCATGTTCCGGGTGAACTGAATTACGAAGCAGATGCCCTCTCAAGAGGGCCTCTTTTGGAATCTGAATGAAGACTGAACCCACGAGTCATGGATAAGGTCTGGTCACGGTTTGGGAGAGCCTCGGTGGACTTGTTCCCATGCAGAGCCAGCTCACAATGTGACCTCTACTTCTCTATGAGGGAAACAGACGCACCGTTGGGAACGGATGCTTTGGCCCATGATCGGCCAGCAGGGGTACTGTATTATGCTTTTTCACCTGTCCCTCTGATTCAGGTGACACTGGAACGTATACGTAAGGGAGCCCTCTCCCTGATACTGATAGCCCCCAGGTGCCCACAGAAACCGTGGTTCCCGGAACTGATCTCAATGTTGTCAGGGATACCATGGCAGTTGCCTTCTTACAGAGACCTGCTGACTCAGGCACGTGGGCAGCGTCTACACCCACGTCCGGAGCTGTGGCAGCTTTCAGCCTGGCCACTGAAGGGAACTGGCTAAGGGCCTAAGGCTTGATCGTCTTTTTTTCCAACAACAACAACAGCATACACAAGGGAGACCCTGGTGTTTATGTTTACTTGGGAGATGTTCAGTGGAAGGGTTCCCCTCTCCTCTGACAGTTCTCCAACATCAGGATGGGCCTCTTTGACAGTCCTAGTGAATTGTCTGTTCAAGAAGCAGATGAGGGACTCGTGCGTGCCCCTTGTATATATGAATTTTTTTTCCCCTGGGGACCTGGAAGGTTACCCTGTGCTTGAACTGGGTTCTCTACCTCCACATTGCCATCTGATTGCCAGTGGCGTAATGGGTCCCTTGCTCTTTTCCTCCTGCTTCTCAAGATTTCCAGGGAAAAAGGAGATGATGAGTAATCACACTAGCGGAGCACGCTTATGCTGTCTCTAGCTGGTGTTTCATCTATGTGTCCAGTGGTAACATCAGGCTGATGTTTCTACATGTGGCATTTTTCTTCTCAGGCTGTGCTCTCTACATACCTTGTAGAGAGCGGCTGGGAAATGCCTGCCGTATTAAGGCAGATGTTCTCACATGCATTTTACTGAGCATTTCAAGGGCGTGATTGAATTACGTTCCCATAGCAATTATGTTGCACCGAGTGACATGACTGATAAGGGAACTGAAAGTTATGCACCATAACTCATGTTCCCTGAAGGAAGGGAACGAGGTGCAACATACCTGGCCCTTTCAATGCTGAAAGCTCGGTGAAGTGCATTTTAGAGGAAGTAGGATGGGCGTCCGCGTCTTAAATACCCAGAGGGAGGGGACTCTGGCGTGACGCTGACGCCCCTGCCGTAAAGGCGTGAGTGTATTCCTTCAGGTAATCGTGCGGGGGCGCAATTTCCCATAGCAATTATGTTGCACCTCGTTCCCTTCCTTCAGGGAACATGAGTTATGGTGCATAACTTTCAGTTTTCGATTGCGCTGAAGCACTTGTTCCAAAATCAACTTTAGAAGCACAAATAAATTATGAAAAAAAGAACATACACAATGATTTAACTTTAAGGAACCTATCCAGAAAAGTGGAACAGTGGAAAAACTACGAGCAAACACGTGCAACTGAACCGGCTCTACAAGCAACAATTAAAAGGATTTTGTCGGGTTCATTTTGTGATTTTCTTTACAAAGGACTGAATGATAGTTTTTCAAAAGCTTCAAATATGTTTTTAAAGATCAGTCTGACCAGTAGTGCGCTACCGCTGTTCTAAATATAAACTTCGTTTGTCCCTAATACTGTAAGGGACAGCATATGTTTTAAAGAAGCTGCTTAAAACTCCTTAAAATGTTGTACTCTTACCGGTATGTTTATGCAAAGACTGCATATCTCCATCAGTAGTTTTGTTTGCTTTACAACGTGCCATTATTTGTCACTTCAGCTCTTTTGAACCAAATCTAAGTAAGAGCTTATGAATAAATCTTATACCTTCATTGGATCATCAAACTGTTGGCAAAGGCAATTCATTTCTCTCCATCTCCAGACAAAGATCTGGAAATGGAGAGAAAGAAAAATATACCATTAGATTGATGATCATTTTGAGTTGGAGCCAACTTCTGACCAACACTAAAGTTTAAAAACTACAGTTCTTTCATTAAATGTGACAATTATATGCAGTTAGTGTGACATATTTTGTGAAAATGTAATATTTTGCCTTTGAAAATAAGACTACAAAAATGAAACATACATCCATCCATCCACCCATCCTCTTTACCCGCTCCTCGAGTTTCGGGGAAGCTGTTGTACCCATTTCCAGCAGTCACTCTGCATGAGGCGGGTACCCTCTGGACCGGTCACAACAAGTCAATCTGAGGGCTATACAAAACTTCCATTTGAACACAAACACACAATAACAAAAGCACACAGAAGAAAATCCCCTCACGGGTGTACAGTTTTGTCACATATCCCAGAGAAGGTGTCAAAAATAGACTATCAAAAGGTCCACAGTTTGGAACAGGTCCAGAATGCATGCAAGAGTGTAGCTGGAGTTTGTTTACAACGAATGCATGCGGGGTCCAGGTTGGCTTTGACCTTGGACAGCTTGTCTTTGGACCAGTGCAGCTGGTGCGCCACCTTGAATTGAATTACATCATGTCTCAGACAGATTGAGGATGAATACATGTTCTTAATGATCTTCAAAGTTCATGCTCAATAATCCAGGTAAAACATTTAACTCAGAGGAGTTCATGGGGGAGAGGGTATACTCAAGAAACCTTCTTATCACCATCAAACTGGTTGGTCCAATATGTGAGTGTGCTACCTATGGGACTGAGTTTGTTGTGGCTCCTCAGACTGATTAAGTCTTTTGGATGAAAGACAAAACATTTCAACACAAAGAAACTGTCCAGATGACCTGACTGATCTTTGTTGGGTTCTTAATGATCTTTCTCCAGGTGGAGTCTGATATGAATTCCTCCAAGTCCGTTTCCCCATTTCAGTTTAACAGAGTCCAGACTGGATTCATGGTATGAACTGAGCAGTTACAGATTTTGCTGAGGGTCCCCTTGGTATCAGACCTGCATTCCAAAATCTTTTAAAATGTTGTTTTAAACTTTCTGAGATTACAAAATCCTGCCTCCTTCCCTGAGGGAGAATTTTGTTTTGTGCTGCATAGTTTGGATTGTGAAATAATTAGCCCGAGCAGTTCTCTATATTTTTGTACTTGGTATTCAGTCAGGAAGCACATGCGTTCCTCAAATGAGTATCATTTCAATGTAGTCAGCCTTCAGCAAAATGCTGAGCGTTTTAATCCTTTCATGTACTCAGCACACAGCATGGTGCATTCCCAAACCCCAAAGTCTTTATTTCTGCAAGGCAACTCTTCACTGGCTATAATACCTAAATATCTTCATGCTGTTATATTTAGGATTTTTATTGTGCATGTGTAGAATAAAATAAATAAAAAATAATTTAGTGTGGCACAATGACTGAATACTGTATTCATTTTCATGTCATCTGTTAAAAAATAATAAAAAGATGACAGGTTATAGAACTCAGCAGCAAACATGCAGCAGCAGCTAATTTCTTTATTGCTTATCATCAGGATTTGTGTATCTCTGCGTCTGCTCTGATATTCAGTGACAGAGCAGTTTGTAAAATGATCCCTACCAATTCAAATTGGCACCTAGCTGATATCTGGTGGTTCCTGCAGCCATCAGTGTCAGAAAGGTCAGCGTCTCAGTCTATAAACGTGTCTGTCACTAATTTATGTCTCTGTCCATCATTCATGTGCATTTGGCATAAAGAGCGCTGTTTGCTGTGCCTGGAGTCTCAGGTATTGACTTACGAGGTAATTAAATACTTTTTTTTGACAAATGCAACAAAAGGATTGAAAACACGATGAGACTCCTCTGTACATCGCTCAGCAGTCAATCCTGAATGTAATCTGAATGAGAAAAAAGAAGTCACCTCTTGTGGCAGAAAAAAAAATCCACTGTTGAATACAAGATGTTCTTCCACAAATGTTCAAACTGCTGCATCTTGATTTGAGCCTGTTCTGTGCTGGAGTAATTCTGAGGAATGAGCTCATTAACTTGGGAAGAACTGATAAATAGGAACATCTTCTTGTTGCACTTTCTGAACATCTGCATTTCATTTTAAAATGCCTATTTTACAAATTTTATTATAAATGAATATAAACAATATTTGTTAATGTAATGATTAAAAAAAAGGCAAAAAAAAAAAAGCCCTTAAATCTACGTTTCAAATCATCCTTTTCCTGCTTTTCTGAGTCAAGTTTAACAAATATGTTATACTTCTGTGCAGTTCGGGATTAAATAAATAAATAAAATAAAATAAAAAGATATAATTTGGTGTAAAAAACTTTTACCATCATTTGTTTAGTAAAATAAGTTGAGATTTTATTTGTAGCTTTCTCAATGGGGGAAAGACAGGAAACTTTGAGCTGCAGATATATACAATTCTTATTCTTCTAATTCTAACAGAATAATGTATTTTTAGGCCTAAATGCAATCTTGAGAAAATATTAGATGTTGAATCATCTACAGTAAGACAGTTCTGTTTTCTTTTGGTACCAGAAGGTTGTTAAATAATTTCTAGACAAATGTATTTTACTGTCAAAACAAACAGGCCAAACATTGTTTCAGACTAATTTCATGAATAAATCCATAACAAAAATGCCTTAATATTAAAAAAACAAAACAAAATAAAATAAACAGAAAATGTCTAAATAACTGGCAGCATGGTGGCGCAAGTGGTAGAGCTGCTGCCTCTCAGCGAGCAGGTTACCCTGGTTCAAATCCCGGTCCAGGGGCTTTTCTGGGGTGGAATTTGCATGTTCTCTCCGTGCATGCGTGGGTTTTCTCCAGGTACTCCAGTTTCCTCCCACAGACCAAAAACATGGATGTTAGGCTGATTGGTAACTCTATATTGTCCCTACGTGTGAGTGAGAGAGTGAATGGTTGTTTGCCTTGTTTGTCTCTTTGCGGCCCTGTGATGAATTTGTGGCCTATCTTGTACTAACCTTGTGCAGGTAAGAGGAGTGCAAATTGAAGTAGCAGGGCAGGATGACGTCACCGACACAGACAGACTGCAGCTGAGGCACAGGTTAGAGAGAGACGTGATCCAGAGTAATATCCAAAGGCGAGAGTCAGGCATGGAGCAGAGGGTTGTTAGGGTATCAGAGGTCCAATAACAAATCCTAAAGGGAGATCCGTCTGGCATAGTCGTAGGTCCAGAAAGGCAGGTTGGTACCGTGATGAGAAGGGGGATATTTGTGGACTTCACATCTGCCTTCAACACCATGATCCCCCAAACTCTGATAGACAAACTATCTACACTTGGACTAAGCCCCTCCATCTGTAACTGGGTACTAGACTTCTTAACAAACAGACCACAGTCCGTGAAGATCCACAACTTCTCCTCCTCCACCATCACCCTCAGCACTGGCTCTCCTCAAGGATGTGTGCTGAGCCCTCTTCTGTTCACTCTGCTCACATATGATTGTACAGCCACACATCCAGGCTGTCATATTGTTAAGTTTGCAGATGATACAGCTGTGGTGGGATGCATCACAGATAATGATGAATCCAGCTACAGACAGGAGGTGGAACATCTGGAGAGCTGGTGCAAAGAGAACAACCTTCACATGAATGTGAAGAAGACGAAGGAGATGATTGTGGACTTCAGAAGGAACAAACACACCCACACCCCACTGTATATAGGTGGATCTGCGGTGGAGGTGGTCTCCAGCTACAAGTACCTGGGTGTACACTTGAATGATAACCTCAGCTGGAGCAATAACACCACCAGCCTGATCAAGAAAGGTCATCAGAGACTCCTCACCTCGTTCTACAGGTGTGCAGTGGAGAGCGTCCTGTGCTCCAGCATCAACGTGTGGCATGGAGGCTGCACAGTTGCAGAGAGGAAAGCTCTACAAAGAGTGGTGAAGGCTGCACAGAAGTCTGTGGGAGTCAGTCTCCCCACCATCACAGACATTTACACCTCCAGATGCAGAAAAAGAGCCACCTGCATCATGAAAGACCTCACTCACCCAGCACACTCACTCTTTGCACCACTCCCCTCGGGACGGAGGTTGAGGAGCATCAAATGTAGAACCACTAGACTGAGGAACAGCTTCTACCCTGAGGCTGTCAGACTCATGAATAAATAAATAATAAGAATAAACACTGCAAAATGTCACATCATGTTGATACTGATCTGTTTCTTGTTGCTGCGTTCATCTGTGACTATCTGCGTTCATCTGTGACCATCTGCTCATGTTCGTGCTGCTGTTTATAATGATGTTTTTCTACTACATTAGGGCTTAGTGTATTACTAGCTGATGTCTCTCTTAGTTAATCCTAGATGTTATTATTGTTTTTCTCTTGCATTTGTTGTTGGATGTAACTGGGACCCTGTGTACATAATCTCGTTTTCAACACATGTACTACATGCGGTGCAAATGACAATAAATTCTCTCTGACTCTGACTCTGACTCTGATATAGTAACAGGCAAGGAGCAGGCAGGTTGATAATCCAAAATACAGGTGTGGGGTCAAGACAAGATAATCAGGGAGAGCTGTGATTTGAACACTGGGTATCTACTTCCACAATGGGTTTGATAATCTGGCAGAGAGTAAGGGTGGCAAGAGCTCTTAAGAAGAGTGGGGCACAGGTGCAGCTTAATTAGGCAGAGGCGCAGAGGCATGGCTGGATGGCAAAGCTTGAGACCAGAGCATGACAGAAAACTGAAAGTTATGCACCATAACTCATGTTCCCTGAAGGAAGGGAACGAGGTGCAACATACTTGCTATGGGAATTGCGCCCCCGCGCGATTACCTGAAGGAATACACTCACGCCTTTACGGCAGGGGCGTCACCACCGCACCAGAGGCCCCGCCCTCTGGGTATTTAGGCGGTGAGCGCCCCTCCATCTTCCTCAACAATTGCACTTCACCGAGCTTTCAGCATTGAAAAGGGCCAGATATGTTGCACCTCGTTCCCTTCCTTCAGGGAACATGAGTTATGGTGCATAACTTTCAGTTCCCTTTCAGTTTGGTTCACTCGGTGCAACATACTTGCTATGGGAACGTAATCCATTCACGCCCTTGAAATGCTCAGCAAAGTGTATGTGAGAGCATCCGTCTTAAAGACAGGCATCTCCCAGCTGCTTTCTGTAGAAAGCATATGCTAAGAGGAGAAAAAATGCCACATGTGTAGTGGGCATGACCATGCCCGTTCTGAGGTTCCCCAAAGAACTGATGATCGTCTGGTCAACACGCTAATGACCACGTCATTCAGTTAAAGACTTATAACATGCCAAGTTATAAGTCATCTTCAACAGCTGAAAAAGCTCTCTTTTATTGACATTCCTTTAAGGAACGTCTTATCTTGAAAACAACACCAGGAGCTGCCGTTACTTTCGGTTCGAGTCAAGGCGCACGTCTGGAGACGCTGAGAATGGTAAACGAACTGACCAAACTGGACCGAGGGAGACTGACCATCTTCACGAGGTAAAAGTCGTCAAATGCTTTGCCAAGGGTACCAACGTGTAGCCGAGTTCAGCCGGAGAGCTGCCATGCTTCTGGTTAAACACATCAAGATAACTCCCTAACTTCTTTTCCTCCATTTCCTTCCTCCTAAACCTTTATCTTCCTAAGCCAGAAACTAAGTTAATGTACCTGCAGAAATGAGTAAAATATCATCTTTCACTTGTTCTGTTGTTCCTATATTTCATCTGTGCTGAAGTTAATTATAGGAAAAATAATCAACCAATCATGTACAAATGTGTGATGTAATTTACAATTATGTTAAATAAATGGTCCAGTCCTGCTGTGCCAACATAAGTTTAACGTTTCCTGTGAATTACATCTGGTCAAGGTATAGAATTATTGGTATTAAGCTGAAAAAGAGAGAACTCGTTTAATTAATGATGTATTTTTGTGTCAGTCTAAACCCTGCCAATTTATACATCTAAAATATAGGTAAGTCAGTAAACTGACCCCTTCCTATATTACTACATTGGTGGCCCGTGAACAGGTCTCTGAAAAGTTTAATATTTAATATTTCTGTACTTTGAATGTTGGCATAATTTTGTCCAAGTTTTTAGACTCTGAAAACGATAGTTTTTTGGCTGGGAAAGTGTGTCAAGCTGCAGGAAACTGCTGGTTAATGTCACTTGTAGCTGAGGAATTGTCTTTACTCAACTTGTAAACGTTTGTTGAAGTTTTTGGGTTAAAATTTGATGTTGCTGTGTGGTTCTGCTGGTTCTGGGTCGTTTGGACTCTTTGCTGACGTGTCACAGATAAAAGCGCATCTACGTTTGACCGCCGTGTCAAACTGGCCTAATAAGCTCAATTCATTACATCTGGAAAGTTGCTGTCGAGTGGTATCGTTACATTTTAAGCAGGAATAATAGCATCTTGTAGTCTGAAGCTGTCGGATCGAGGTTCTGGTCCCGGTCCATTTAGCTCTGACGGTTTGATGTACGGAAAAAGTCCGTGTTGGCAACATTTATCTTGCTATTTTTACTGGGCGCAGCTTGGTAAAACTGTTCTGATCTGAAACGATTCGTTCACGGAATTTTTGTGGTGAATTTTAGCGTTTTATGAGTTGAAAAAGAGTCTAGGTTTGATAAGCTATATGCTGACGCTACGTTCATAACATCTGTTGTCATGCTGTGGTTGGTTCAAGGTGATCACGTGATACGCAGTTGATCGTCGAATTTCAGTTTTGTTCACACAATTCTGACAGATTGTCTGGCTTCTTTCGTTTTTAGGCATAAAATATCGTCAGAAACTGTTTAACCGCGGTGTTTTGAGATATTTAAAGGGGTTTTAGAGCGTTTAGACGTCGGTAGAACTCAAACGTCCGACTGCACGCACGTCCCTAAATGCAACACGAACGACACGTCAACGGAAGTGACGTGACCCAGATAGAGAAAAAAAGGAAAAAGATCGTTTTTTATGTATCTAAAAGTTCACAGAACTTGTTCTAAACATTTTAAACAAATCCATTCGTTTCTTAAATGAACGTTTGTTTAGGCGATTGTCACATCCAGGCTAAAACTCATCCAAAAAGTTGATTTTTCACCGTGTTCGTTTTCCAGCTAACGGAATTGGCGGTAGTCAACGTGGCCTTAGAGCCAACAGCGCCTTTATAGCGGCCAGAATGAGTAATTACAGTCACATTGTGGTAAATTTCAGCTTTGAAAACCTGCAATCTGCTGGTTTAAAAGTATGAGAACAAGAAACATTTACACAGAATAGATGCTAAACCCTCTGCATTTATTTTAAAACAACATCTTTTAAAGTTATTCTGTGCACTCCAGTTTATTTTAAATAAAAAGTTTAAAATAACAAACAAAAAGCATCTGCTGACTTGATTTTCACAAAAATCAAAACAAAGATAGCAGAACAAATTTGAGGATGTCAAATAACCACAAATTAATAAAAATCACAAATTTTTATTTGGAATAACATCTGTAATGTTATGTTGAGCATACAAAAACTCCAGTTTATTTTAAATAAAAAATATTTAAAATAACAAACAAGAAATCCTATTTTCACTCCTGATAACTGTCAAAATACAGCAAAACAGTTTAGCCAAACTGCAATACATCTTTTTAAGGCATGATGGAGCAGCTTCCTGGGAACATTTTAGTGTGAATATTGCATTTATTTCAAATCTTTTAAAAAGTTTTTGAGTAAGTAAAACGAAAATCATGCTTGTGTTGGTTAGTAACTGTTGTTAAAAAATAAGTTATATTTAAAGTTAACACTGCTTGCATTTAACTTTTACAGGTTCATTAAGGGTAAGTCCTGAAAGAAGGTACCTATGAATAGAAATACTTATTACACGGTGAAACACTTATACCACACAGCTGGTTAGTTTGATTGACTCAATGCCACATTTAAAAGTGAAGATTTATTTGCACACATTAAAATACGAACTGTCTTATTGATTTTCACAAAAATCAAAACAAAGATGGAAGTTCAAGAAGGTGCGCGTCCAAGGCTCATACAGTATGTGCCTCTAGTAGACTCATACATCACAGGGTACCAAGAGGGACCCCGAAGCCGAGGACCTGCTCCCCCTGCACCTCGCACAGAGAGAAAATCTCTCTCATTGTGTGGTGACTACTTAGCTGCCCGAAATGTCTTGCAGGAAAAAGATGAACATCCTTTGCATTTCTTTGACAGGATTTTCAAGGCGTATGCAGGCGACATAATGGAACCGGGACTTGAAGAGCAGACGCTTTTCAAATCTGTTTTCAGAAATAATCTAATCTCTGATATTAGATTCAAGTTGCCATTGTACACCTGGTGTCAATTAGAAGTAACATCTTTGGATGAAATTATACAGGGTGCTGTAACTGCTTTTGAGGCTCACATGCAAAGCAAAACACCCTCTGAGGTGTGCCCAGGTCAAAAGGTCGTATCCCAGTCGCTAAAAATAGAAGAGGTTCTCTCTCCTATAGAAAGCGAGAATAAACGCTGTCGTATCAAAGGCCCTCTGACCTCAGAGGAGATGGAGAACATACGTCGGTTGTTAGAAAGGTTGGATAATGCAAGCAAGAATAAACAAGATTTTAAAACTGACAAACAACGAAAGGTTGGTGCCAGCTGGAACAGTGACTCACAATGGTTTAAAGGGAGCCCCGCTCCTAAAGCACCTCAGATTGAAGAATCTGAGACAAGCAACGAACCACAAAAGGTAGGTGTTCACTCTTTAAGAGACCCAAAATGGTTCCGAACGAACCAGGTGGGTGAAAACCAAGGTCTACCGGTGGGTGAACTTCAAAAGAAATTGAAGTATGAGGACCTAAACTCATGTAACAATGCGTGGTCCCAACAGAAACCCCCGAGCCTCGGAACTGCACCTCCCGCGCCTCGAACGGAACAGTTCGAGACATGCAAAGTGTCACGAATGTCCCAGAAAAATGGCCAAACACCTCTATGCTCGGAAGAGACAGAGGAAGTAAGTAGTTTGTTAGTAGATTTGAATGTTACAGTGCTTGACCAACCTGATACAATGAGTGACGTTATCATTGATAATGACACTATCAACATTGACCTACCTGGAGCAATGTGCAGCACTATCTTTCACAAAAACTCAGAGCTCACGGTTAACAACAATAACATCGACACAGATGCCACAGATGTTGACAATAAAAATGCTGACAGTCAACAAGATCCTGAAGGTCATGACGGTGTCTGTCTAACAGATGGTACTGCAGAAGGCATGGATGACTCCCCAACCGAGAGCACAAGCCCGGTAAGTGAACCTTCAAATACAGTTGAGGCAGAAGAGACACAACAGTTGGACCCAACCGGGGCCCAACATGAGAACCTCCTCTGTGAGCTAAAACAATCAGCACTCACTGAACACTACCTACCACAGGTAGAAGAAGGTGTGGAGATCCACGGATCCCACACCGAAGACGCTGTACTGTCCTCTGGGACAGATAAATCGGCAATCAGCCAAGCTTTCGATGAAACCTTGGTTCAAGAGCATTTGAGTCTAGAACTAATCAGAAATGACACAGTTTCTACAGACTCAAAGAGCCCCTCTTCAGACAAAGGGGGGAAAGGCTCGCACACCAACAACAGTGACCCGTCGCAGTCTGAACAATCAGACACACCTGCGACTGCGCCGACAGTTGTGACACACCTGAATTACACAGAAAGAGGTAAACGTAAGAAGATACGTTGGCCAAAACCTAAAAGGTTCCTGTGTACTGTCTACTCTCAGCTGCGAAAACAGCTTAAACTAAACATTGGCATCCTAACTTGTGCCCATGGACGGACGTCCTCACCTGTGTTCGTGGTCCCCCATGACCTCAGGGGGGTGATGTTAGGTCATGCCCAAGACAAAGACAAAGATTTCAATAGCCCCACAAACGACAAAGATCTCGCAAACTCACAGACTTCATGGGAAATTAAGGTCGTCCAAGCACACAATAGTAAATAAACTAAACAGTTTAAACTATATTAGTTGCTAAAAGAAACCGTTCCAACTAGAACTTAGAAACGCTAAGTCTAAAAACCCACAACAAAAACTAACCTTAACAACCGTTTAAATCTGCAGGATTTAATTGACATCGGTAATAAAGCTAAGACCTGTTTTTCTTGTGTGATACATCTTGGAATCTGACGACCAGAGTGAGTTGAAGCAGTAAAACGTTGTTTTCTAGTTGCTTAATTGCTACTTTTCTTGTTATTGAAGCTTGATATTGTTTTCTGAACACTCCCAGCCAAAAGAGGTTTTTATTAATGATAAGTTGAAGACTTAAATGGATTTAACTATGCCAACATGCAGTTTTCATTTTGTTAAACCTCAGTAATTGAAGTGTCATTGTAGATTAATGCTACTTAAGGTACTATAATCTACACTGATCTCACAATTTCTAATTTGAACCGATTCGATCGATTCTATTCTAGATCATCTATTCATTTTGATGAGTCTCGCCATAGACTTCAAAATTTATAGGGAATACCAAATCCTACGTCGTCGTCTTAAAGGACAACAGACATTTAGACCAAACTATATTTTCTATTTTAGTTTAACTTTAAGCTAAGTTATGAATGGAGGAATAGTTTGGAAGAAGAGGCCTTCGTTACAGAAGCCCTCCTGAACCGTCTATAGACGTAGATCCCTATATTTAACTTTTGATGAATGATCCACCCCTTAATTGGTAGTTATAGCTGATCTAAACCATGATAGCTTACATACCAGGTGCATATAGGTGAGGCTAATGTAAAATCCCAATCATAGGCCCACCTAAAACCACATAATTGCATGACACATAGAACCAGAGTGGCACGGACTGGAAACCAACCAGCCTTCAACCTTCGATGTGGGGACCTGATACTTCAACGTTGGTCTTCAACCTTCATCCAAGGGTCGCCTCCTCTGCGTCAATCGAGGGATCCCCTCTACATGCTGATTATAAAAACAATTGTTGCTGATGAAATCACCAACTCTAATCGATATGGAATTACTGCTGTGGAATTATCGTTGTGGATTATAAGACTTTGTTTTCCAAAGGATCACAGACTTTGTTTTCCAAGAGTTAACAGACTCAGTTTTCCGAGGGATTAAAAGCTTACCGCAATGGGATTACCTACGAACAGTATGGAATTTCCAAAAACTTTATGGGATTATAATTTTTGATTTTTTTTTCCACTTGCTGGATTACTTCAAGATCAGAGACAGTTCAAGGTTTCCTTTCGTGTTGGACCCCATCCCCAAGGACTGGCGATGACTTCCAAAAGGGGGGAGATGTAGTGGGCATGACCATGCCCGTTCTGATACTTGAACTGTCCCAGTGACACCTTTTCACTGATACTCTCAGAAAAAGGACATTAACACTATTTTATTACATTATTTTGAATCAAAACACAATAAGTCATAAGAGACTCTCTTATTCCTCTTTTTGTGTTAATGAATAACCTTGTGTTACTTGTATAAGCATTATTGAATTCAATGTTTGTTAAGTCAAAGACTGTTTAATTCAAACTGTTTAATTCAAGTTGGAAATCCAATGTTATTTCAAAATAATGATCACTTCTTCATATGATGAATCAAACGGTGAAAGTGAATTAATATGTCAGACTGAACTCGATCAGTTTTGTTAGAAGTTAGAATGCAGTTTCAATCAGTTGTTTTATGAAGCTGGCTCCAGTCAATCTGTTTCTCTCTCTTCATTCTAAACAACTTCTTCTCTGTTCTAAAAACTGATATCCGAGTGACCTTCATCCCACTGGTTCGTTTGGACCAATGGGGAAACAACAAGTCACTGATCACAGATCCTTCCTTAAAGTTCTAAGCTTTTGCTGGAACTGACGGAGTTTGCTGAGGACCTCAATTCCATGATGAGGTTCCCCAAAGAACTGATGATCGTCTGGTCAACACGCTAATGACCACGTCATTCAGTTAAAGACTTATAACATGCCAAGTTATAAGTCATCTTCAACAGCTGAAAAAGCTCTCTTTTATTGACATTCCTTTAAGGAACGTCTTATCTTGAAAACAACACCAGGAGCTGCCGTTACTTTCGGTTCGAGTCAAGGCGCACGTCTGGAGACGCTGAGAATGGTAAACGAACTGACCAAACTGGACCGAGGGAGACTGACCATCTTCACGAGGTAAAAGTCGTCAAATGCTTTGCCAAGGGTACCAACGTGTAGCCGAGTTCAGCCGGAGAGCTGCCATGCTTCTGGTTAAACACATCAAGATAACTCCCTAACTTCTTTTCCTCCATTTCCTTCCTCCTAAACCTTTATCTTCCTAAGCCAGAAACTAAGTTAATGTACCTGCAGAAATGAGTAAAATATCATCTTTCACTTGTTCTGTTGTTCCTATATTTCATCTGTGCTGAAGTTAATTATAGGAAAAATAATCAACCAATCATGTACAAATGTGTGATGTAATTTACAATTCTGTTAAATAAATGGTCCAGTCCTGCTGTGCCAACATAAGTTTAACGTTTCCTGTGAATTACATCTGGTCAAGGTATAGAATTATTGGTATTAAGCTGAAAAAGAGAGAACTCGTTTAATTAATGATGTATTTTTGTGTCAGTCTAAACCCTGCCAATTTATACATCTAAAATATAGGTAAGTCAGTAAACTGACCCCTTCCTATATTACTACACATGTACACAACAACATGATGTCTCCACTGGGCATAAATATGGCAAATGTAGAGGTAGAAAACCCAGGCCAAGCACAGGGTAACCTCACAGGCCCCTGTAAACTCTCTAAGTTTTTTTGTTTGTTTGTTTGTTTTGAGACAAAGCAACCGAAGCCCTAGGCTCTCAGCCAGACCCCTTCAAAGGTCAGGCTGAAAGTTACCACAACTCTGGACGTGGGTGAAAGAGTTGACCATGCGCCTGAGTCAGGAGGTCCCTATGAGAAGACAAATGCCACGGTATCCAAGATAGCATTGAAATCAGCTCTGGAAACCACGTTTTCTGCGGCCAGTTGGGGGCTATAAGGATCAAAGAGAGAGCTCCCTTACGTACCCGTTCCAGTGTCGCCCCGATCAGAGGGACAGGTGGAAACGCATAGTAAAGTACCCCTGCTGGCCAGTCATGTGCCAGAGCATCCATACCCAATGGGGCATCCACTTCCCTCAAGGAGAAGTAAAGGTCACAGTGTGAGCTAGCCCTGCAGGCGAACAGGTCCACAGAGGCCTTCCCGAATCGTGACCATACCTGTCCCACAATCCGTGGGTTCAGGCTCCATTCTGACGCCAGCAGAGGGCCTCTAGAGAGGGCGTCTGCTCCGTAATTTAGTTCACCAGGGACATGAGTTGCCCTGAGCGACAGGATCCTTGGAGCACACCATGTGAGCATCCTTTGTGTCAGATGGAAAAGGGCCTGGGACCTTGTCCCTCCTTCTCTGTTGATAAAGGACACTGTGGTCCTGTTATCTGATTTCACCAGGATGTGTTGTCCAGCAATCAGACCTTTGTGGAAGAAGAATTTTAATGACAGGAATATGGCTAACAATTCCAGGAAGTTGATGTGTAATCTTTCTTCCTGTTCGTTCCAAAGGCCGCGGGCATTCTGATTCCTACAGATTGCCCCCCATCCTGTTTTTGAGGCATCCATTGTGATGACCACACGAGATGACACCCTTCCCAGTGAGACCCCATCCGTGAAAACGGACAAGTTTCTCCAAGGTTCCAGAGCCTCCAGGCACTCTGAATTTATCCTAACAATCCCCCTTTGTTTAGGTAGGTTAGGCTGTATCCGTTGGTTCAGCCATAGCTGCATGGGCCACATTTTCAGTAATGCGTGTGGCACACATGAAATGGCCACTGCCAAGAGGCCTAGAAGGCGTTGGCAGGTTTTTACAGAGACCTGATGGTCTAATTTAAATTTGCTCAGGCAAGAGCGAATGGAAGAAACTCGTTCCTTTGAGAGCCATGCTCTGTACTGGATGGAGTTGATCTGTACTCCCAGAAATACGGTAACCGGTGATTGAGTGAAATTGCTCTTTTGCAGGTTTATAACAAACCCAAGAGACTCTAGGTGAGAAATCACCTTATAAGAGTGTGACTGGGCCTGCTTTCTGCTTTCAGCCAGAATCAGCAGGTCATCCAGGTAGTTCATGACCCTGAGTCCTTGATTCCTGAGAGGGGTCAGAGCTGCGTCCAGACACTTTGTAAATGTGCGTGGAGCAGTCTTTAAACCAAAGGGTAAAGCTTTGAATTCATAAGCGATTCCCTCAAAAGCAAAACGGAGGAATTTTCTGTGTTTCCTCCAAACGCCTATATGGAAATAGGCATCTTTTAAGTCTACTGTACATGCGTAGTCTCCAGGTCTCACCGCCTGGAGAACTTGTCGCAGTGTAAGCATCTTGAACTTAAATGTTTTAATCCTTTTGTTGAGAGTCCTGAGATCCAGAATTGGTCTCAGAGAATGATCCTTTTTGGGCACCAGGAAGTACTTGCTGTAGTGGCCGGAGAGCAGCTTGTGTCCAGAGACCAAACTAATCACTCCTTTTTGCAACATGGTCAAACTTCCTCCCTTAGCACGTGTGCGCGTGCAGGGTTGATCTTAGATTGCAGCACCCCTGTGAAACGGGGCGGTCTCTTAGAAAATTGCAATTTGAGTCCATGACGAATTGTTGTCATGACCCAATCATTTGGTAGGCACGCCTTCCAGGCCTGCGCATGCGTGCCGAGTCTGGATGGCATGTTGTGTTGACGTTTGAGAGCCAGAGAGTGACCTTTGACCCCTCCGGCCCTCCCCCGGACAGGCTGGTCGGCCGGACGGGAGATACCGCGAGATCTAGCTCACGTGTCTCGCTGCGGTTCATAGTTAGACCACATGGTTGGTTTATAAAAATGGGACTCGAGTCAAAAACCAGGGCAGTCTGTGCTTTGGTACTTTTATTTTTATACATGTTTGAAACAGTGTTTATTTTGTTTACACATGCAATGGTCGAGTCGCGTTTGGTGCGCACACATATGCCACTCGCTCCTCGTAGTCTTTTACGAGGGGAGACTGGGCCCAATAGATCAGGTACCCATACCACGTGGGCGGATAAACCTGTGAGATTGTCGGTTCGTCCTGTTTCATCAGGTCCGAGCCTGCTTTCCATCTGGGGAGACTGGCGAGATCCTCGGCTGTCCCTGGAAGGTTCCACCGCCACCTGCGGGTCTCTTCCGTGGGGGGCCATTTGTGTTCTCCTTACGAGGGGCAAAGTTCTTTCTTGGCAACCCCTCGCGGAGGGCTTCCGCCTGTTTGCGTCTCTGTTCCAGTTTGGTCTGGACACGTTTCAGAGCTCCCCCGAAAAGCCCCGTCGAGTCGATCGGGTGTTGGAGGAAAGTTGACCTCTGGTTTTCCGGGAGGTCCGATAAGGTCAGCCAAAGATGGCGCTGGGCGACAACTATTTCCGCCATCGCCTGGCCTTGGGAGATGGCTATTGTCCCCATCAAGCGGAGCACAAGTTCCAAGGCACGGCGAGCCTCCCCCACAGCTTCCGTTGCGGCCTGTTCGTCTTTTGCCACTTGGACGTGCGGCAGCTTTTTCGCCAGGTACGCCTGCACCAAGGTTGATGCGTTCATTGTGCGAGCCGCGAGGCCCTGAGCCTTGTAGCACTTTCCGAGTTGTTTCTCCGAAGAGCGGCAGGCCCTGCTGGGTAGCGTAGGTTTCATCCCCGAGGCAGCGGGGGCTAGGTGAGCCGCCAGAGTCTCCTCAATGGGGGGTGTGCTGTCGAGGCCTACTGCTTCCATTCCCGCCACGTCGAGGAGCCGGGACAATGGGAGCATGATAGAAGCTCCGGGATCCACCCAGGAGCGTTTCAGCTCCGTGAGGAAGTCCGAAAGATGGGCATCTTTTGCAACGTTGTTGGTTGCTTTGCGTGGAAGTAGCTTCCCGCTAGCCTTGTAGCCTGCTGGCGAGGTGTCGGATCCGGCCACGTGATCTGCAGAGCATCCGTTGCCCTACGACACAAGTCGACAGGTCCGGTTCCGGGAGAATGTACGCCAGGTTCTGGGAGGAACTCACGATTTCTCCCTTGTCACCAAATTCGGCATCTAGGTCGGACACTTCAGGCGTCGAGTCCTCGGCGGCACCCGAGGAGTCCGACATTTCGTCCTCTCCGACTTGTCCGCTGCATTCCAGGTCCACGCTATCGGGTTCCGGAGCAGGAGGAAGCCGACGTGCGACCTTGAGCGCCGCGCTTCTAGCCATGGATTTGGCCAGCGCGACAGCCCGTCGTCTCCTCATTGCAGCCGACATTCGACGGCAGTGAGGGCAAGAGTCGGGGAATTCCAGCGCCTTCCTTGCATGCAGAATCCCCAGGCAGACAGGACAGGCCTCGTGGGTGTCCGTCGCCGAAAGGGAGTGGCCACAGCCGCTGGGGCAAGGGCGCGAGCGAGGACTCGTCGTCCTGGTCTTTCTCCTCCTTGTCTTCCGTCTTCCCTTCTCAGGAGCCATGTCCTGCGAGAAGCGTCGAGTTGATTTTGAAGATTCTTTTCTTCGAAGTTGTCTTCTCCGTCGTCTTTTCTTTCGCTCAAAAGCCTGCTAAGGTTAGCAGGAGGTTGTGACGCAGTTAGCGCCGTCGAGCGAAAACCTGCGGAAAAGAAGAAAACTTCGAGGGTGAGTAGAAAAATGCCGGACTAGCTTTCGCCAGCCCAGCAGTGCGCAGGAAAATTTCTCTGTACGCTCAGTGTAGGGAGCGAGCTCACCTCAGTCGAGCGATGCGACAACAGAGAAGTCCCGCGAAAGTTCAGGTGTTTAAGCGAGGTGAAGGGCAAAAAAGAGGAAGATGGAGGGGCGCTCACCGCCTAAATACCCAGAGGGCGGGGCCTCTGGTGCGGCGGTGACGCCCCTGCCGTAAAGGCGTGAGTGTATTCCTTCAGGTAATCACGCGGGGGCGCAATTCCCATAGCAAGTATGTTGCACCGAGTGAACCAAACTGAAAGGGAACTGACTCCTCCTCCACCTGACAGAGAGGGGGAGGAGGAGGCCAACCCACGCAGGTAGAGGCTACATTAGCACTACACGGTGGCACAACTGGTAGAGCTGCTGCCTCTCAGCGAGAAGGTTGCCGGTTCAAATCCCGGTCCGGGGGCCTTTCTGGGTGGAGTTTGCATGTTCTCCCCGTGCATGCGTGGGTTTCCTCCGGGTACTCCGGTTTCCTCCCACAGACCAAAAAACATGCATGTTAGGCTGATTGGTGACTCTAAATTGACCCTAGGTGTGAGTGAGAGAGTGGATGGTTGTTTGGTGTGAGTGAGACAGGTCCCTCTTGTAAATGAGTCCCCGTGACTCAACGAGACTAGCCTGTATAAATAAAGGTTGAATGAATGAATTAAAATGGGACAGGTGTTGAGCCAAAATCTGATCAGCCACCGCGGGAGCGTACAGCTTGTTTGAGCGTCTGTATCAGTTTGACTTGCTGTTTCTGCTGCTTTACTTCTTGGAATTAAACAATATTAACACTAAAAGAGTTAGATTTGTAAGACCAAGATTAAAGCTGTGTCATCATTCAACGTTCAAGTTTTTCTCCTAAACTTTCTGGGTGTTTCTCTCTGAAAGTGTTCGTTTGAACTGTTTGTAATTTATCATCAATATCTGCTCATTCCAATCAGACACTGTATTGTAGCATTAAACACAGGGTTATGTGGATTTGGACGAGCTAAATTGTTTCTATTTAAAACCAGACTGTATGAATTTTAACTATGATGAATTTAATGATCAAATATGACATTTAAATTACAGTTTTTACATAGATTCAGCTGGTTTTGTTTGTCTAGTTTGCTTGTAGCCTGGTTAAAACCAGACCCTGTCCTTCACTTCGCTTCAGACTAGGGTCTGGGACCTCTCCATTTTAAAACGATTCTTGCTGGAGGCGATGGCCTCTGCTGAGGAACAAAACCATTGGATATTTTGAACAGGGAAAGCATTCTGCTCCCTCCCCTCAGAGCCACCCCCCGTGCACTGGTGAACTTGACTGACAACTGCTCCGCCTCCTGCAGCTTTTCTCTTGCTGCCGGCTGCCGCGCTGGAAATTCTGTGTTTATATGTTAATAAAACGTTTTAATAAAATACAATAAAACC